>OX463865.1:1452691-1520422 GCA_949825065.1 Odontocerum albicorne
ATATATATATATATATATATATATATATATATATATATATATATATATATATATATATATATATATATATATATATATATATATATATATATATATATATATATATATATATATATATATATATATATATATATATATATATATATATATATATATATATATATATATATATATATATATATATATATATATATATATATATATATATATATATATATATATATATATATATATATATATATATATATATATATATATATATATATATATATATATATATATATATATATATATATATATATATATATATATATATATATATATATATATATATATATATATATATATATATATATATATATATATATATATATATATATATATATATATATATATATATATATATATATATATATATATATATATATATCATTAATACATCGTCCCCTTTTACACCTGTTCAAAAATTGTTAGCTTGGTATTTAAAATTCGTTCAGTATCACGGACCCACCGAGATTCAAATTTTGAATTACTTTCGGAGAGAATCCAAGTATTCCTCTCTCACTCTCTTGTATTCAAAATTCAATTCTTGTATTCTTTCTTTGGCGACAACCATCGTATGGGCTTTGGCCTATATCTCTATTAAAGATAATAGTAAATAGTAAGCGTATCTATGCGTATTTTTTTTATATTCACCAATATATTCTTGTAACATATGCATTTTTATAATTTCACATAGGAAGTTTGGAAATAAAATAATTTATCGACGCGTTTATGAAACGATGATAAATTCTTAAACTTTCGTTAACTCACAACACTTTCTTGTTAACTTTGTCCGTTGTATGTTGAACAGTGTATGAATGAAATTTAGCTAAATACAACTGTTCGAGGAAGTAGCTTAATTATAATACTAGCAAATATAAGTACGTATGTTTGTATTATAACATTTCGAAGAAGGGATGAAAATAAAATTTTCGGAGTTGCGAAACATGAAAAGAAATGTTTCCTTTGACAGTTGGTCGGTTGATGACTAGAAAAAATTTGTGTTGTACCATTTTGTGACTGTGGATTACTTGAAAAAGGGTTAGAGCGGCTATTTTAATATACCCTAAAACGCATTATATTTCATGAAAAAAATATTTGCTTTACATATAATATAAAATGCTCAAAACATTTTTACACGACATTATTTTTTCAACCATCTGTTATTGCCCATTTGACTCCTCACATCGCCCACCAGATTCTCCCGAAGCCAGAATTGCCCACCAAGATTCCTTCATCGCCCAGAAGTGGGCTATATTTATTTATTTATTTAACACTTTTATTGCAAATACAGTCTGGCGGGCTTATTGCCAGGTGGCAATCTCTTCCAATCAACCAGACAAAAGTAAATGAAGCAAGTTACGTGGTCACATAAATCATTCAAATGACTATCCATCCATACGAAATCCATAAACATATACGTGAGCACATGCCCACGAACCCCACAAAGACATACAGTCACCCGAACATTATTTTTTATATAAAGTGAGATATCATCAATCAAAAGGAAAGGAAGGGATGGTGGAGAGGAAAGGAAAAGAAAAATCAGGAATGAAACACGTTATTTTACTGACTAGAAATTAAGAGGTTTTTCAGTCGCTTCTTAAAGCATGCCAAGGACGGAGCGAGTCTTATATTGGTTTGTAACTGATTCCAGAGTCTCACTGCATAAACAGTAAAGGACGACGTAAAGAAAGAGGAGCGGTGAACTGGAAAGGCCAATAAACAATCTCTGTTTGAGCGTAGCGCTAATCCATGATTGGAAAGACGCTGAAAAATTTCTGCGAGATAAGAGGGTGCGGCGGGACAGTTAAGGATATTATACAATAGAGTCAGTATGTGAATTTGGCGTCTATTTCTAACATTCAACAGTTCAATGCCTTCTGGTATGAAGTTATATGATCGTACTTACGTAGCTTAAAAAATGAATCTTAGACACACATTTTATTGCCTAGTTTGGGAACCTATGATTTAGATGAATTGTTTATGGAAGAATGCGTTTACTTCAGTTCATATTTAAAATCTAACTGTAAAATAACTTATCAAAATATTTACACTATTTTATTTATGGACTTCATGAAGAAACTGTTTCGCAGAACGACGTTTTTTATTATTTAAATGATCAAAACATATTTAAGATCCACCCTAAAATAAAACGAAATAAACCGATTAACCATATTATCAATAGAATCAGACGTAACAGGGGATATGGAAGGACTTGACGATGTCAAAGATGTATTTGTGGAGAAGAAATTAAGACGAAAATTGTTAGTTCGTGGTTTAAGGTCTGGTTGAATGTTAGAAATATACGCCAAATTCACATACTGCCTAGATTGTATAATATCCTTAACTGTCCCGCCACCCCCTCTTATCTCGCCGAAAATTTTCAGCGTCTTTCCAATCATGGATTAGCGCTACGCTCAAACAGAGATTGTTTATTGGCCTTTCCAGTTCACCGCTCCTCTTTCTGTACGTCGTCCTTTACTGCCCATTCAGTGAGACTCTGGAATCAGTTACAAACCAATATAAGACTCGCTCCGTCCTTGGCATGCTTTAAGAAGCGACTGAAAAACCTCTTAATTTCTAGTCAGTAAAATAACGTGTTTCATTCCTGATTTTTCTTTTCCTTTCCTCTCCACCATCCCTTCCTTTCCTTTTGATTGATGATATCTCACTTTATACGAAAAATAATGTTCGGGTGATTGTCCGTCTTTGTGGGGTTTGTAGGCATGTGCTCACGTATATGTTTATGGATTTCGTGGGGATGGATAATCATTTGAATGATTTATGTGACCACGTAACTTGCTTAATTTACGTTGTTTGATTGGTTGGAAGAGATTGCCACCTGGCAATAAGCTCACCAGATAGTATTTGCAATAAAAGTGTTAAATAAATAAATTGCCCACACATGCCCACGAACCCCACAAAGACGGACAATCACCCGAACATTCTTTTTCATATAAAGTGAGATATCATCAATCTAAAGGAAAGGAAGGGATGGTGGAGAGGAAAGGAAAAGAAAAATCAGGAATGAAATACGTTATTTTACTGACTAGAAATTAAGAGGTTTTTCAGTCGCTTCTTAAAGCATGCCAAGGATGGAGCGAGTCTTAAATTGGTGTGTAACTGATTCCAGAGTCTCACTGCAAGGACAGTAAAGGACGACGTAAAGAAAGAGGAGTGGTGAATTGGAAAGGCCAATAAACAATCTCTGTTTGAGCGTAGCGCTAATCCATGATTGAAAAGACGCTGAAAATTCTCGGCGAAATAAGAGGGGCTGGCGGGACAGTTAAGGATATTAACAATAGAGACAGTATGTGAATTTGGCGTCTATTTCTAACATTCAACACTTCAATGCCTTCTGGTATGAAGTTATACGATCGTACTTACGTAGGTTGAAAATGAATCTTAGACACACATTTTGAAGACGCTGTAATTTGTCCAGCTGTTCCTCTGTAACATACGTCCGCAAAGTCCAGAATCGGAAAGAGCAGAGATTGTACGAGTAAAATTTTGGTTTTAGTTGGAAGGAATCTATGCAACACTTTAAGGGAATGAAGGCTGAAGAAGATCCTTTGGCTTACCTCATTTATTTGATCTCGCCATGAGAGAGTGTTATTTATTAGCACTCCTATTCCATTATTCAAGAATAAAGAAAAAAGGTCATCATTCGAAACGCAAAGGGTAAATATTATTTTAATTATGTATTGGGGGTGATAGGGGTTGCGCAAGTAGTAAACTGCCTAGGTTGGCGCTGTCTTCTTCTTCAGTTTCAATCCTGGGGATTGGTTAGCAGCAAAGCCCTGCATCTCCTCCTCCACTCCGCTCGGTCTTCAGCGATCCTCTTGAGCTCTGTATAGGAGGTGCACTCCATATCGTGGCATATTTGCTACAGTTATTCTCGGCGAGGACGCCCTCTGCCAATCGATCCCTCAATCATTCCCTCCAGTATATTGTGCAGGAGATTCTCATGTCGCAGCATATGACCCATCCATTCTGCACGCCTTTCCGATATGGTGTTTGACAGGTGCCTGGTTTCTTCGATCCTGCTGAGAACCTCGTCATTTGTAATGTGGTCTCTCCAGGAAATCCTTAGGATTCGTCTATAGGTCCACATTTCGAAGGCCTCCAATCTTTTTCATTTTTTTTCGCCTACGCACCATGTCTCGTAACCATACATCAAAATACTCCCCACATATGTTTTGACCAATTGCTTGCGGAGCTTTAGGTCCATGCTGCTGGATTCGAAAATCTTTGATTTCTCATTAAAGGTGAGTTTTGCTTGGTAGATGCGACTGTCAAACTCTCTTTTTGTACGGCCATCCCATATGATCTTGCTTCCAAGATAGACAAACTCTTTTGCGTTCTTAAGTGTAGCTCCTGACATTAGTATGTTCGTCTCTGCCTACGGTTATCACTTTTGCTTTGTCCTTGTTTATTTTCATGTGTAACTTGATATTTAGGACATTCTCCATAGTTTCAAAGATCTCCTTTAGTTCTTCTTTGCTATTGGTGATCAGAGCAACGTCGTCTGCAAATGTTATCATATCCACTTTTTAGCCGTGAATTCTGACGCCTCTTCTATGGTTCATTTGCTCTCTTAATTCGTTTATTGCACATTTGATATACCCATTAAAAAGCACTGGAGAGAGAAAGCAGCCTTGTCTCACACCATGTCTCACATTTGCCTCTTTTCCACACCTGATTATGGTCTAACAGAACTAAAACTGTCCATGTTGTTAAACCACTGTCTATACGAACAGGGCAGCACTACGTATGTAAAAAAATCTATAAAAAAAACAGAATAAATTTTCTCGCTCAACTTAAGAGCTTTATTTAAGTTCAAAGATTCCTTAGGCTAAATAAAGCTGTTAATAAAATTCTGTGACATCTTAAGATTATCTATTCAAAATGAAGACGCTCTTGTTAAGCTAGAAAAGTAATGCACCCTTCATTTTGTCCTCAGATCAACACCCCTTCAGCAGTCAATTAAGTGTTGTATATAGATCAATGACGTGAGCGTGGACTACCCGCGTAGAGACAGAGTCGGATCGGAAAAGAAAAAAAAAAGAAAGTCATAAGAAATATAGTTTTGAAATTTAAAAGGTACGGTATGTGAAATACGTGTAAAATTACACGTGGAATTAATGAATTAAGAAAAACTAAGGCGTCGGTCACACAGGTAACAACCTCGCTTGGTGCTTAGAGCTACGCTGCGAGCAAGGTGACATATCCTAGCGAACCAACGCACCTCATACTATCGCAATGGCTACACTGCACGCTTCGCGCCACGCTACGTGATTATCATAGTGACCTAGAAGCGTAGCTCTAAGCACCAAGCGAGTCTCCTACCTGTGTGGCCGAGGCCTAACTAAACGTATACATAGTGCAAATGTGAGTGGAAGGCGTGTTAGAGGAAAATCAAGGAAAGTATGGGTGGATAAAAATAATAGTATTTTTAAAGAAGGAAACGTACAAATCAGAGAAATCGTATGAAAATGTGTATGAATGAAGATGATTATAAGAATGTGTGCCGAGATAAGAAAATCTGGCACTCTGTCGTCACTGAATACCTCATCTGAGAATTGACGTGATGGTATGTATGTTTGTAAAGCAGGATAGAAGTTGTTTACTAGGTGGCGGTATGTAAAATATAACAAAGGGCGAAAGGAAACAAAATTAAGGGGACATCAAAACAAATTTTATAAAGAGTCTTTCAAATTTAGCGTTTTTTTTAATTATTGGATAAAACACAGATGGTGTTGTGAACTTGCCTGGATCTTGTGACATTTGAGAAGTGTAATGTATGATATTTATATAAATGGAGTCGTACAATACAACAACGCGTTCAAATTGTTGAATTATTTTATGTATTGTAATCTCCGGAAACGGTGATGTTAATTGACCACCAAGATCATGTGATCTGACACCGTTGGACTATTTTCTCTGGGATTACGTGTAAAGTCAGGTCTATAAGAATGACTCTAGACCAATTTCTTAGCTGAAAGACGAAATTATTCGCGTTATTGTTGAGTTTGAACCGCAATTATGCCAAAATGTCATCGAAAATTTTGACTAAAGAGTGAACATCTGTGGAGCTGCAAGAGGTGGACATTTGGCGGATATTGTTTTTTGTGTTTAAATGTCATACATTATACTTCAATGGCCAATAAAAAGTTTTTTGAAATCAAAGCAAATTGTGTGGTTTATTCAAGAATTAAAAAAAATTGAATAAAAAAAACCGCTCAATTTGAAAGACCCTTTTCTTGAACTGGACAGTACCATAATTTGCTAAGATGATATTCCCATAACAGTATTTAATAATCAGCTTTTATGTTAAGGAGTGAAACGTGAACGTGGAAATATATTGAGAAGAGTCGAATGAATGTTGTCGAAATGCGTGTACTAAGAAGAGTATATGGGGTGACAGTGTAAGACAGAATATGGAATGAAGGAAGTAAGTATAAATGTAAACTTAAGGCTGATGTGTTGGGTTATATAAAGTAGAACACTCGAAGGTGTGGTAGAAGAAAAACAAGGAATTATGATGGGAACAAAGTGAATGTTACTTTGCAGGTAGGAAATTTTAAGAACTAAGATAAATCGTATGATCTCTCTCTCTCTCTCTAGTGTTTATTGGCTTTCTCAGTTCACCGCTCTTCTTTTTTACATCGTCCTTTACTGTCCATGCAGTGAGACTCTGGAACCAGTTACAAACTAATGTTAGACTAGCTCCGTCATTGGCACGTTTTAAAAAACGACTGAAAAAAACTGACTTTCTAGTCAGTAATATAACGTGTTTCATTCCCGATTTTTCTTTTCCTTTCCTCTTCAACATCCCTTCGTTTTCCTTTGATTGATGATATCTCACTTTTACTTTTATTGTGTATGTGTCCATAAATTTCATAAATATGAACAATTATTTTAATATTTTTTACGATCACGCCTACAATCCTACCAGAATGTTTTTGCAATGAACTGTTTAATAAACATTAAATTATTAAAAGTAAAATGCCATGTAGGAAATTAAAATGAAGTAAGTTCATAGTTCTTAAGATATACATTTGTATATAGGCCAACAATTTTCTCCGTATGAGTTACTCAAACAGCTACCTGAAATGGAATGATGCGCATTTAGAGAATCGGAAAAGATAACAATTTTTTGAAATATTTAAGTCCTCGCAAATTCTAAGAGCCTCTTTTATTGCGACAAATTCAGCAGTAAAAACTGAAAAGTGAGGGGGAAGTTTAAAACGTGCCTTCGTGTAGGTTTCCGGGATATATACTGCTTCCCCACAATAATCATTTTCCAAAATTTTTGACCCATCTATTTATTTATAGATTACTTTATGAAATAAAAAAAAACACAAAATAAGGAGAATAAATATATTAGGTGTTAACATAAGTTGTGTCCGTTTTTTTTCAAATTTAAAAATGAGCACCAAAAGTAAAACAAAATGGCAAAGGTTATATACGAGTACGTCATTCGAAAGAAAATTTTCTGCTCTACAAAATATTGTGTTTGCTTTTACGTTACACATATTATTTTATTTGAGTGCAAGCCTTCAAAATGGAATGTCAAGTAGACGAAAGTGAGCATTTTCGACACCTCCTACTGATCGCGTTCAATCGAGGGAATAAAGCTACTCGCGATATTTGCGAAGTGTACGGTGAAGATGCTATGAATGAAAGGACAGCTCGTCGATGGTTTTTGCGTTTCAAAGACGGTAATTTCGACCTGAAAGACATGGAGCCTTCCGGACGACCAGTGGACTTCGATGAAGACCGCTTAAACCATATTATTCATGAAGATCCCCTTCAAACCACCGTAGAATTGGCTGAGCAGATGAATTGTAGTCACATGACTGTATACCGCCATCTTAAATTAATGGGAAAAGTCCAGAAATTCGGCACTTGGGTTCCACATGTTTTGAGGGAAAACATTTTTAAATTGGAAAAAAACGGACACAATTTATGTTGACATCCAATACATAAGTATAGGGTGTTTTTTAAGGTGATATAGGATTTTTTTTGAAATGTAACACAAATAAATTATTGAAATGGCCGTGTATTTGAATACAATTGATAGGTTGTTTAATGAAAATATTGTTTGAAGATAATTTCATTAATATGTTTACCGTGGCTGGCTAATGGCTTATGTACCTTAACCGATCACTCCAATTTTGTACCACTTTTTCAAGCATTTGGGGCTGTATATCGCCAATACCATAACTCGTCTTATGTTGTCTTCTAATGCCTCTATCGAGTCCAGTTTATTAGCATAGACTAGCGACTTCACGTATCCCCAAAGGAAATAATCTAAGGGCGTTAAATCGCAGGATCTTGGTGGCCAATTAACAGGTCCATTTCGCGAAATTATGTTATCACCAAAAGTTTTTTAGGAGATATGTCCTTAAGGGAGAGATGATGATGATTTGTTGATAAATAAAACTCGTTAGATCGCAATGCGGAAAGAGAGTGATTTATTTGGTAGACGTAGGTATTTATATCATTTTAGAATGTGTGCGGGAATGCGCTTGCGATATGTTGCCGTCTCGTTTCTGCATCCGCAAAACGATTAATGTTGTGTGTAGGTATCATTCAAATACGGAACTGGCGTGACAGATGTGGTGCCTTCTCGCTCTGACATGGAATGCGCTCCGCGCCCGGCAATGAGTTGAATGACCGGCGTGTGGACTTTGCACTTGTTTGTTTTGGATTGTCAAGGAATGCAAAGGTCGGATCGCTGGTCATTGACCGAGTGTGTGACCGCCACAGTTTCTTTCAGTAAATAGATTGTGACGGTTGCTGTGTGGGATGTGGTGCCGTCCTGCTGAACCCACATTTCCTTCACATCCATGGCATTCAATTGGGGTATGAAAAAGTCAGTAATCATGGCTCTATAGCGATTGCTAATGACCGTAATGTTCTGGCCGGCTTAATTTTTAAAGAAATATGGACCAATGATTCCATCAGCCCACAAATCACACCAAACAGTACATTTTTGTGGATGTAATGGCTGTTCGATAACCTCATGTGGATTCTCCTCGCTCTAAATGTGGCAATTCTGTTTATTAACATATCCGTTGATCCAAAAATGTGCCTCATCATTGAACAAAATTTTCCGTTAAAACAGGTCTTTCAGTTTGGACAATTGAACGCTGATTTTCGAAGTATGCCACAATAATATCGTAGCGTTGTTGCGGTGTATATCTATTCATGATGAATTGTCAAACGTTACTGAGTAAAAATGGCAATGACAACTTGACAACTGTCTTCCCTACCTAGATATATAGGAATCTTAAATCCTTCCCCCTTAAAAAAACACCCGGCATTACAATTGTTCTCGATTTGAATGTAGTATGGGAATATGCTTATTTGGGAATCTCTGCTATTTAGGAAATTAAACTCTAGTATAATTTAACTGATACGATCTTTTCTCTATTCCCTACATTTCTCTATTCCCTACACTTCTCTATTCCCTACAATCAGTTCCGCCTCACCTTTATAACATATGTAAGCAATAATCACATTGTATTTCAATCCTGCTGGAGTATACCGGTGGGGTAAAATAGTTTAATAACTTATACAATATGTTCAGCTCTGATAAGGAAATATTGAATTTATTTCTGACCGAATCCTAACAATACAAATACACGTAAAAATATGCAGTGGGTAATTCCTAAACTCATTTTTTATTTAGTTTTTTGACTAAATCGTGTATAATGTTGTTCGGGAAGGAGTTTAGTATTTCTTGAATAAATCTGATACACTGAGAAGCACCGAGATTCCTGAACACACACATACACGCAGATATCTCCGGTGATAATTACTTGATCGATATAAACGACATATCAATAAACTCACAACATTGTAAACGACAAAATCGGATAAATCTAATACACTGATAAGCACCGAGATTCCTTAACACACACATACACGCAGATATCTCCGGTGATAATTACTTGATCGATATAAACGACATATCAATAAACTCACAACATTGTAAACGACAAAATCGGATAAATCTAATACACTGATAAGCACCGAGATTCCTTAACACACACATACACGCAGATATCTCCGGTGATAATTACTTGATCGATATAAACGACATATCAATAAACTCACAACATTGTAAACGACAAAATCGGATAAATCTAATACACTGATATGCACCGAGATTCCTTAACACACACATACACGCAGATATCTCCGGTGATAATTACTTGATCGATACAAACATGTCAATAGACTCACAACACCGTAAACGACAAAATAAAGATGATAACATGATAAGCCGTCTAGAGTGGAAAAGCGCAAATCGCGACCGAAGTCACGACACACTGATAAGGATCGAGATTCCTGAACACACACATACACGCAGATATATCCGGTGATAACTACTTGATCGATATAAACGACATGTCAATAAACTAACAACATTGTAAACGACACAATACCGATGATAAAATGATAAGTCATTGAGAGCGGAAAAGCGCTAAACGCGACCGAAGTCGCGCCTCACTGACAGGTACCGAGATTTCTGAACAAACACATACACGAAAATATATCCGGTGATAATTACCCGATCGATACAAGCGATATGTCAATAGAATCACAATACTGTAAGCAACACAATACCGATGATAAAATGAATAGTTGTTTAGAGCGGAAAGGCGCAAATCACCACCGAAGTCACTGATAAAACACTGATAAGCATCGAGATTCCTAAACACACATACACGCAAATATCTCCGGCGGTAACTACTTGATCGATATAAACGACATATCAGTAGACTCTTATACCGTAAACGACACAATAAAGATGATAAAATGATAAGTCGTTGAAAGTGGAAAGGCGCTAATCGCGACCGAAGTCGCGACTCACTGATAGGGACCGAGATTCCTGAACACACACACACACATACACGCAGATATCTCCGATTATAATTACGTGATCGATACAAACGACATGTCAATAGACTTACAATACTGTAAACGACCCAATAACGATGATAAATCGTCGAAAGCAGAAAGGCGCTAATCGCGACCGAAGTCGCGACTCACTGATAGGCACCAAGATTCCTGAACACACATACACGCAGATATCTTCGATGATAATTACGTGATCGATACAAATGATATGTCAATAGACTCACAACACCGTAAGCGACACAATAACGATAATAAAATGATAAATCGTTTAGAGCGAAAAGGCGCAAATTGCGGCATACGCAGGCAATGGCATTTGCGCTCACGCGCACAGGCACGCTGGCACGCGCACAGACACGCTCGGCTCCCTGTGGTCGCATTAATCATTTAAATGACTATCCGTCTCCACGAAATCCATAAACACATATCATAAGTGACTTTATGCCCACGAACCTCACAAAGATGGACAATCACCCTAACATTATTTTTCATATAAAGTGACATATCATCAATCAAAAGGAAATGAAGGGATGGTGGAGAAGAAACGAAATGAAAATAAAAATCAGGAATGAAACACGTTATTTTACTGACTAGAAATTAAGAAGTTTTTCAGGCGCTTCTTAAAGCATACCAAGGACGGAGCGAGTCTTATATTGGTTTGTAACTGATTCCAGAGTCTCACTGCATGGACAGTAAAGGACGACGTAAAAAAAGAGGAGCGGTGAACTGGGAAAGCCAATAGACAATTTCTGTTTGACAGTAGCGCTAATCCATGATTGGAAAGACGCTGAAAATTTTCATTGAAATAAGAGGGGGCGGCGGTACAGTTAAGGATATTATACAATAGATACAGTATGTGAATTTGGCGTCTATTTCTAACATTTAAATAGTTCAATGCTTTCTGGTATGAAGTTATATGATCTCATTTACGTAGGTTGAAAATAAATCTTAGACACAAATTTTGAAGACGCTTTAATTT
Organism: Odontocerum albicorne; assembly: GCA_949825065.1. Lineage (NCBI taxonomy): Eukaryota > Metazoa > Arthropoda > Insecta > Trichoptera > Odontoceridae > Odontocerum > Odontocerum albicorne. The sequence continues at coordinate 1,464,648 of OX463865.1, forward strand.
GTCCAGCTGTTCTTCTGTAACATCCAGTATAGTGTGTTTTTAATACAGTGTATGAAAACAGCTTTCTATAGCACTCGAAAACAGCCCCCTTTGTGAGATTTTATCGAAATTTATAATTTCCTATCAACACTACACATATCTTCTTCTCCCTGGCTCCTTCCCAACTCACTGTCTGCGAAGACTGTTGGGGTAGGCTCTCCTCGTCCTCAGGTTGTATGCTCATCTGTCCCAGACTACATCCACCAGGCCGTGCCTCTGCATCAGGTTATCTTTTTGCACCACCCATGAATTCTTTGGTCTTTCTCTGGTTGTTATTCGAGGAAGATCCATGGAGATTGCCTGGTTCACAATGTGATCGGGTGCTCTGGGTCCAACGTGCCCATACCATCTCAATCGCCTCTCCTTCATCTCACTGTTGATGTCTGTAACACCTAGACTTCCACGAATGCGTCATCTTTTTACTTTGTCTCTTAGGGAGACACCAGCTGACCATCTTAGCATGCGTATTTTAGCAGTTTCTAGTTGCCTAGAGTAAGAGTTATATAGTACACCGTCCAGCATTCGGAGCCATAGAGGAGTGTGGGTCTGACAATCCTTTGGTATACTTTTCCTGCACATATACGCCACACTTAAAGCGGAATGTGCCACTATCACATATCTAAATATTTAAATAAGGTTTATTTGTTGTAGATTTTCCCTCGGTAAAACTACAAATGCTAATATGCAAAATACTACTTGTACGAGTATATCATTGTATTTACGAAGGGCTTATTTTGACAATACTATATACCCTTAAAATCAATCGCCTTTCCATTATACTTCTATAATTTCAATATTAACTATGAATATTTCAATTCAACTATTCCATTGATTGGTTTTTGACGCAATAGAAAGAAAAATTACCAAACACTGTACGAGGGTTGCTACTTAAGTATTGAGACAGACAAGTAAAAACAAATATTTATCATCAAAAATGGATTTATTGTTTTTCAAAATACTCTCCATAAAGATCAATACACTTTTGCATGCGTTTGAACCAATTTTCAAAGCACTTTTCCACTTCGAATGAGGTAACTTCAAAACATGGGTTTTGAACGCATCAACCGCTTCTTCAGGCGTCGAAAAACGTTGACTTTGCAATTTAGTTTTGATGTTCGGGAATAAAAAGAAGTCATTGGGTGCCAAATCAGGGCTGAACGGCGGATGACCCATCAATTCGATGTTTTGAGTCATCCAGTGCACAAAAAGTCACTTGTTTGAGCCGGTATGTGACAGCACGCATTGTCGTGGTGGAGAATGATATGTCTTCGGCGGTTGGTTTTCCTTATTTCTCCGAACATTTCTGGCAAACAAATGGTGATGTACCATTCAAAATTGACCGTACGACGTTTCACTGAAGACACTGTTGCGACATGACCATTTATACTAAAGAAATAAGCCATCATTTGCTTCGAAGTGCTTCGTGCGCGAACAATTTTTGTTGGATTTGACTCGTCTTGAAAGACCCATACAGTCGACTGCTGTTTAGTTTCTGGCTCATATGCATAGATCCATGATTCGTCGCCTGTCACGATCTTATAGACGTATTTTGAAGCACCGCGATAGAATTTTTTCAATATTTCTTTGGACCAACCTACACGAGCCTTTTTTGAGGGATTATCTACGCGGTATCGAACGCGAACAAATCTTTTTGACGGCCAAATTTTCATGCAATATTAAATGTATGCAAGTGGAACTAATGCTCAAACATGCCTCAGTATCACGATAAGTCACATGTCGATCTTGTAATATCAGTTCACGTACAGCATCGATGTTTTCTGGCACAACAACCGATTTTGGACGACCTTCACGAAATTCATCCTGGAGCAAACTACGACCACGATTGTATTCGAAAAACCAAAGCAACACAGTGCCCCGGGACGGTGCTTTATCACCAAAAGTCGAAGCGAGTTGATCGGCACACTGTTGTTGAGTTAGTCCACGTCGGAAATCATAAAAAATCATCGCACGAAAATGTTCACGATTTAATTCCATTTTTGGCCGAGATTAATTTTTCAAGTCGCTGTAAACAACACAAATAGCACTCGTATGACAAAACTTTCTAAGCACGTATACCATTACAAACGTTAAACTTTATGATGCTGATGTCAGATTTGACGTATCTACACTGGTGTTACCATATCTCAAAACTTAAGTAGCCACCCTCGTATTATGCAGCCAGTAATCATAAAAAGTGCCGTATTTTTCAGACGACAAAACACAGCAGACCGTAAGACATTTCCAAAATTGATGAGACAATTTTTAGACAGGAATATTTTACCTCACAAAAATAGACACATTCTTCATTTTTCAATATTATTACTAAAGGGTTTTTCAAATAGAGCGTTTTTTTAATTCTTGAATAAAGCGCACAATTCGCTTTGATTTCAAAAAACTTTTTATTAGTCATTGAAGTATAATGCATGACATTTAAACACAAAAAAATAATATCCGCCAAATGTCCACCTCTTGCAGCTCCACAGATGTCCACTCTTTAGTCAAAATTTTCGACGACATTTTGGCATAATTGCGGTTCTAACTCACCAATAACGCGAATAATTTTGTCCTTCAGTTTAGGAATTTATTGGAGGTCATTCTTTTAGACCCGGCTTTTCACGTAACCACAGAAAAAATTGTCCAACAGTGTCAGATCACGTGATGTTGGTGTCCAATTAACATCACCGTTTCAGGATATTACAATACATAAAATAATTCAACAATTTGAACGCGTTGTTGTATTGTATACGACTCCATTTTTATAAATGTCCTACATTACATTTCTCAAATGTTACAAGACATAGGCAAGTTCGCAACGCCATCTGTGTTTTATCCAATAGTTAAAAAAACCGCTCAATTTGAAAGACCCTTTATAACATAAGTTTGCGCATGTGGGATTCGGCCGTGTAACCCCAGAGCACTCCCGTGCATGAAATTTGATATTAAAATACTATTTTAAACCATCTTGTCGTCACTCAACACTGGCGTATACTCCTTCATATAAATTAGTTCACGGCCATTATTCAAGAAGAAGAAGAAGAAGAACCATATTCTAAGCATTTTTGGGTACACTTCAGTTCAGTTCATGTATATATGGTATCCCAAAAAAATGCATACACATTTTTACACAGCACCGTTTCCTTGAACTTTATTTATTTATTTTTATTTAACACTTTTATTGCAAATACAATCTGGCGGGCTTATTGCCAGACGGCAACCTCCTCCTACCAGCCAACTTTCTGCAGGAATTTGTCATACAACATATTCGTGAGGAGTTTAGGAACGAGGTCTTTAATTTCCAGCAAGATGGTGCACTTTCCCACTACTATCGTGATGTGAGGGTCTATCTTGATGAAAATTTGCCAAAGAGATGAATTGGACGATGAAGTAGTATTGAATACACCCCGCGCTCCCTAGAACACACGCCAATGAACTTTTTTTATGGTGTGGCGACCGTATGCGCGGTCACTGAACCCACGAGACGACCTTTGCACACCTTAACAATGCGAGACAAACAATGCTAAAGTCCACGCGGCCGGTCATTCAACTCACTACCAGTGAAGACCGCATTCCATGAGTAAAGGAGAGGGCAACACATCTTTCGCGCTGTCTCTCAAAACAAAAGGATACCTACGCGCGACAATAAACATATTGTAAGCGCAAAGACGAGACAGCGATATATCTCGTGCGCATCCCCGCACACGTTCAAAAACATTATAAATACCGACATTTGTCAATAAAATTCCTCTTTACACATTCCGATTTCGACAAGTTTTAATTTATCAACAATCATCCTCATCATCTCTCCTTTAAAGAACAGACGTTCCTAAAGTGGTGACCCCGACATGATTTGAACACGCAACCTTCTGATGTTCCTAAAACAGTATAACACCATAAACTGGTTAATTTTTGAGAGCAGCTATTGAAAAAGAATGCGCCAAAACACCAAAATAAATAATTCATGATGTGTCCGATTCCACATAATAACTAGTGCACGGACTATAACGGCCATTAAATTGACCATTTGCGATGCTTAAAAATCTACGTCTGACTTCTTTAATCATAGTATAAATAGGCCAAAACCCATACGATGGTTGTCGTCGAAGAAATAATACGATAATCGAATTTTGAATACAAGAGAGTGAGAGAGGAATACTTAGATTCTCTCCGAAAGTAATTCGAAATTTGAATCTCGGTGGGTCCGTGATACTGAACGAATTTCAAATACCTAGCTAACAAATTTTTGAACTGGTGTAAAAGGGAACGATCTATAAATGATAAATATAAACCAATTTTACATTTATGAATATATATTTTCATAAATGTAGAATTTGTTTTACTTCCGTGAATATTTCACGGGCTGCAACTAGTTTATAAGAACTCTAAAAATGTATCCATTTTCTGAGTGACTATATTTAAGTGCTCTATTTGCGTTGTTTCATCTTCGAAGGCTGTAAAAATCGATAGTGTAAAGCTTAAAAATATCAAAATATGTTGAATTAAAAATACGCTAGCCAGATCAGAATTGAACTATTGACCTAGATTTATAAAATATTTCATTTAACCAAAATAGTTTTATTCGGAACGTCACAATGTTGAACTGATTTCCCATCCCTACTGTGGTTTACCGTTGCTACCAACGTGCTGTAATATAAGTGACTTTTATGTCATTATTTATGGTTTTGGATAATTTTGAATATGGAATAATTAACGCGCGTTATTTCAAAATGACGTTATTCGGATAATAACGCTGGATTCCTATTTCTGTATTGTACGGACACATAAGAAAAATCACGTCATTTCCCTATCAGGAAAAGCAGAGAGGATGTAACGACAGATTTTCCTATTTCGACAAACATTCCTCGCCTCTTCTACAATCATACACCTTCCCATATAACTCCTACAATTTCTCTGAGTTTACGTTTCTTCTTTCAAAATATCATTTACTTGATCCAACCATACTTTTTCGGTCTTCCTTTACCACGTCTTCCAGTCACGATTGCACTGTATATTTCTTTTGTAAGTCTTTCTTCATTCATTATTTTCAAGTGCACAAACCATCTTAAAGTTATGTAATTTGTACAATCCAACATTGTTTTTACTACTTTATATAACAGTATCACCCTACCGGTTTCAAGGTTTTTACCTCATCATCAGGGGAGCACAAATCAGTCTTGTTTGTGCTCTCCTGACGATGGAAACCTTGAAACCGGTAGGGTTAAAACGTAATATAAAGGGGAAAAAACAGCGGTGGATTTAACAAATTATATTTTAATTTGTTTTATCAAACACTGTTTACTATATTCCACTTTATGTAACGGTATAAATCTACCGGTTTCAAGATTGTCACCTCATCATCAGGAGAGTACAAGTTATGATGTTAAGCCCTTGAAACCGGTAGGGTTATAGCGTTACATAAAGTGGAATAAACAGTGTTTGATAAAACAAATTACAATGTCTTTAAACCTCCACAATTTTAATGCCTTAACTATGAATAATGTATAAATAAACTACAATGTCTTTAAGCCTCCACAGTGTTAATGTTTTAAACTAAAAATAATACACCTTAAAGTTCTCTTTTTAAATATTTTTCTAAACATATGCAGATTTGAAAAAATCTTACCTATTGGCCGCAGCCACCACCTTTCTATCCCTCGACTCAACTTACATTTGTATTTATATTGTAATAGATTTAATCTGTATATTTTTATTATTTTCATATATTGTCATCGCGACTCCCATGATAGCCTCCGACAACTTCTCTCCATCCATCCCTGCACTCTGCGTCTCGAAGGGCAGTTGTTAAGGGTAGTCCAGATGCATCTCTCACTTGATCAGTTTTCACGTAGTCAGTCAAGACTCAACGCATTGAGATTCCTCGTCTTGTGCGTCGTCCTTCCACGCCTACAGTAACCATAAACCTCTCCAAACTATATACTTGACCAGGAGCAATGTGCTCAAAGAATCGGAGGACTTGTCGAAGGCATGTTATCGACAATCTGTCGAATATTGTCAGTTCTTGAAGGCGTTAGTTCGCCTTGCTGTCTATAAAACTCGTAACATTTCTCCAGCGCTACATTTCAAACACATTTATTCTTCGTCGCTCGCTTGCTCTCAAAGTCTCCACACCATTCATGAATATTGCGAAGACTAGAGACTTAACTAGGCGCATTTTAGTCGTGATGATGATAGTTCTGCTCTTCCATATCTTTTCCAGCTTTGACATCACATTATTTGCTATTCCAGGTCTTCCTTCTAACTCAGCCTCGCATCCTCCACTGTCGGTAATACAGGACCCTAAGTAAATGGAGTCAATAACCACATCCACGTTTATGGTCAGTTTGTTAATGTTGTCTATAACCATACTCTTAGTTTTTGACCGATTAATTCTTAACAGTGCGAATTTTATAATAACAAAACCAATGGTAAAAAAAGTGCCGGTAGACAATTGAAAAACTTGCCATAGAACACTGTCATTAAAGAATTTATTAAAACCCGTCCTGGGAGCATGTCTCGATCAGCTATAGGTCAAATTAAAGATAGTTCGTGAACAGCTTGCGGTATAATCGCGGTCAAGTGAGAATCCAGCATTATTTATTCGGTTGGTACCTGCCTGCTTGCCAGTAAATCGAATCGAAAAGTCACATTTAAAGTTTTCATATTAAAAATACATCTGGCGAGGTTACTGCTTAATTTATATTTTCCATTTTAAAATTAATTATGATCATTTTTATCAAAAAGTTTTGGACTTAATTTTTTGAACTCAAAATTTGAATCAATGTCTGAGAGATATGATGTCTTCTTGTGAGACAGAAGTAGAACTTTGAATCTGTGTCTGAGAGATATGATGTTCCCTTCTGAGAGAGAAGTAGAACTTTGAATCTGTGTCTGAGAGATATGATGTTCTCTTCTGAGAGAGAAGTAGAACTTCGAATCTCTGTCTTTAGAATCTGTGTCTGAGAGATATGATGTCTCCTGATAGAGAAGTAGAACTTTGAATATGTGTCTGAGAGATATGATGTTCTCTTCTGAGAGACAAGTAGAACTTTGAATCTGTGTCTGAGAGCAATTATGTCCCCTTCTGAGAGAGAAGTAGAACTTTGAATCCCTGTCTTTCGAATCAGTGTCTGAAAGATATGATGCCCCCTTCTGATAGAGGAGTAGAACTTTGAATCTGTGTCTGAGAGATATGATGTTCCCTTCTGAGAGAGAAGTAGAACTTTGAATCTGTGTCTAAGATATATGATGTTCCCTTCTGAGAGAGAAGTAGAACTTTGAATCCCTGTCTTTCGAATCTGTGTTTGAGAGAAATTATGTTCCCTTCCTAGAGAGAAGAAGAACTTTTAATCTCTGTCTTCCGAATCTGTGTCTGAGAGATATGATGTCCTCTTCTGAGAGAGAAGTAAAACTTTGAGAACGATTTCGTATTCATTGAATAAATTGATTATTCGAAATAGATCTACCATAATATGATAACATATACTTTGCATTACTGGTCATAAGGTATTGAATAGTCTGACAATTTTTGAGAGGTCTTAACAAAATGTACGTTGATTTACGTATATTATATAAATAAATAAATATAAGTTTATTGATAGCAACATAGTATGTACATATATAAATACATTAAAAAAATTACCTATTTAGAAGGTAACAACGCAGAGCATTTCTGTAGGTACAACTATTCATCCACTCTTTCAAGGACATTCATGTTTCATTCCGGAATTTGCTGGCTGAGTTTTAGAAAGATCCCTCGTATAGTGTTAGGCCACCCGCCCACTAGGCAGCCTGGCTGCGGCAGCCGAAATTTTGAGCAGGCAGCCGACGGTCGACCGCTGAGTCGAGCGAGATGGACGTGGAATGTTATTGTTTACCTTTTGACTCGTAAGAAACGCAAAGCAAAAATAAGGCATTGGATTAATCCTTTACTTCTGGAGCGGCAATCAAAGGGCTTATTTCAACATTATTTTAAGGATCTTCGAAAGTACTCGGATAATTTTTTAACTATACAAGAATGTCAGTGCAATCATTTGATAACCTATTGGAAAATAAAAAAAAATCAGTTATATAACTCCAGAAAAAAAGGTAATTACTCGTACTTTGAGGTATTTACACAAAACAAAAATGTTGTATTTACATTAAATAATATCGCGAAAGTCATCGCAAATTTCGTTTAGGAACGCAAAACACGTCTGGCTGCTACAAGTGCGCGGATACTTGAGGCAGCCACATACATTTGCCTTGGTCTCACTCTGACTGCGCGCAGCCAGTTGGCTGCCGTGCAAGCGTACACGTTCTAATGGCTGCCGCAGCCAGGAATTCTTGGCTGCCTAGTGCGCGCGCTCCAATGAACCGTCATAGGTCGGATTGGCTGCCGCAGCCAGGCTGCCTAGTGCGCGGGCGCCCTTTGATTATGACTTGGGGTGATTAAACTATGTTCTCTGCTTCTACATAGTTTTACAGCCGCAAAAACCTCTTACCCAATTAGGTTTTTCGAAGAGATAAAGTGGTATTTTTGCCTTAATAATGTTATGCATAAGAACGGTATTTTTGCCTTAGTAATTTTACGCATGAGAACGGTATTTTTGCCTTAATAATTTAATGTATGAGAACGGTATTTTTGCCTTAATAATTTTATGTATGAGAACGGTATTTTTGCCTTAATAATTTTATGAATGAGAACGGTATTTTTGCCTTAATAATTTTATGTGTGAGAACGGTATTTTGGCCTTAATAATTTTATGCATGAGAACGATATTTTTGCCTTAATAATTTTACGCATGAGAACGGTATTTTTGCCTTAATAATTTTATGCATGAGAACGGTATTTTGGCCTTAATAATTTTACGCATGAGAACGGTATTTTTGCCTTAATAATTTTATGCATGAGAACGGTATTTTTACCTTAGTAATTTTATGCATGAGAACGATATTTTTGCCTTAATAATTTTATGTATGAGAACGCTTTAGTAAAGAAATTGAATAAAATATAAGAATATTTAACAATATATTTATTTATTACTTTACTAATAATATAAATCAACACTACACGTGATTCTACCGCCTTTTATAAAGTTTTCTGCGGGGGTAATTATTCCGGGTAATTTGTGGGCACCAGGAGGCTGTGGGATGGGGCGATATGGAGGACGCTGGAATCTTGACAATGCCACCAGGGTCGCTGACGTGAGACAGAATCACTCTGGATACGTGACCCATAACATCTCGAGGTAAATTCGACGACGTGAGGAAGGGGCCATAAACCAGCTAAAGATAATATAACGACACAAATACTTCCTCAAAGTAGACACACATAAACATACACACACACAGATTACACAACGGTGGAAAAGGCAATGCCTGACATCATTGACATAATAGGCTGGACACGTGGAGCACACGTAAACTTACTCTTAATAAATATATATAAAAACAATACATATGTAGAACAAATACAAAAAAAATCTCAGATATCTATGGTACAGAACAAAGGGCGATTACCCAAAATATGCTCACCATGCCGAACTTCTCACGGTGTGTAACTATAGAAGCCTCGAAACAAGAAGGCAAGAATCCATTGCGATATTCCTAATAAAGGTTTTACAAGGTTGCTTTAACTGTCCCGCGATTCTAGAAGCACTAAGTTTATATGTGCCCAATAAATATAGCCGTGCAAGGAATCACCCTCTGTTCTACATACCAACTTACAGGACGAATATCATGGCTAAACACTCAGTCACGCGTGGTATAGAGATATTGAACCAACTGAATGACACTGTGGATATAGTCTCGGCACCGCCTAGCAGTATGAGAAGAGTCCTGGCTGCTATTATTCCTAACGAATAAGCTAACGCTAGAAGCAGACCCTCTTTGTGTAACAGGAGAAATCCGGGCAAAGGGGATAAAAAAAAACTCGTTTTTCGGTTCGGTTTCGGATCGTCTAGGATCGGACTGGTCTTTCACAGGAGATCACAGGATTGACGTGGATGATCAATTCAAGATTGACGTTGTTATAGCAAAGAGATCCTAGACTACAAGGCCCAGCAATGATGACCACTTTACTATGTAGATCCGTATGAAAAAAACTGTAGTTTCTTGAAGGTAGCATCTTTCTATCATGGAAAACTGGGTTCGTTTCAGCAAGTATTATTGTATTGTATTACACTTATGTTATATATAGTACAGCTTGGCGATTTCATAACAACTTGGCAATTATTTACAGCTAACCAGAAATATGTTAAAAAATTCTTAAGAGAAAATCAGCTGTCGACTGTTGCCATTTTTAAAATAAACTGGGTTCCGACGAAAATGAACTATTCTAGAAAAAATGTAGCATGGTCCCTGTGACAGTTCACAAATTTGCCCCAATACAACCTTGTAACGACGTTCAGTGATTATAATTATTTTATCAACTTTAATATCGTCGTTGTTAAGGAAAAAGTCATTAATTACCATTTTTTCTCAAAATGAGATTTTTCATTATTTGAATTAAAAACACAAATCTCTATCATTCTAAAAGTAAAAAAATGGCACTATTTAAGCTAATAGCGAAGTTACGCCACTAAAAAAATCATTAACTGTAAAAATTGATTGTTTGTTTGTATGGAAAAAGTCGGTATAATACTTTATGAGCTCCGTAAAGTCCAAATGCAATTAATGACTTTTTCCTTAACAGCGACGATATAAGCCTCCATTCCAATAAATAGCAAGTTATTTAGGTAAATACATTATATAAAACTAACAATAATGACAAATTAATACATCTTGTTACAAATTAGCAAAAATGTGGTAGTTTGTTAAAATCAAATAATATTTGGCGACGTTCGTCCAAGTTACTAAGTTAGTCTGCATTGGCTAGGGATGGGGTATAGGATAATTGGATTTTAATTTTTTTTATACCTAAAATTAAATGTTCGTAATTAGTATTGATTCATAGTGGATCTTGGCCTAAAGATAGATACAAATCATACAATACATTAGAAAGTCAGTATAATGAAAATTAGGAATTAAAACGTCAGTTTAGAGAAAAAAAATATCGATTTATAAAAAAAACAATTCGATTTGTAAAAAAAAAACGATTTAACCCCATCCCTTTGAGACATGACATTTCGAACGTCACAGATACCATCCTACATTTTCTCTAGTATAATTTCCTCCGAGCTGGAAGACAGGCACCTTACTAACTAGGCCACAGAGGTCGTCCCGTTGTCTTTGATACCCTACTATTTTTAAGATTTATAACACTTCTATCAATTATTATTAATATTAAGAAGTTTTTTCTTCTTCTTCCTCTTAGTTTAGGTCGTATGACCTGTTTGTGATGGTGGGCGGTCCTAGGATGATGACGTCCAGCTGTCCTTCCACGTTTTCGGCGGCCTTCCAGGTAATCTCCTGCTGTTAGGGTTTTCAGTCTTATCGATTCTTGCCAGTCTTATATCCTCCATGCGGTCCACATGAGCCCTCCAGAAGCACTTTCTGTTTCTTCCCCACCTCACTATGTCTTCAACACCACAGACATACCTTATCGTCTCATTTCTGATCCGATCTCTAAGAGTTCTGCCTGCGATGGAGCGTAGGGTTCTCATTTCTGCCACTTATTCACATTATTAATTTATATTTACTGTTATAATAATCAACAGTACATCTTGGATCAACAGGACATCCATTCTTCGTTTTTATTTGCCTATTTAAATGGAAAATGGATAGGTATTCATTACTTAAAGTTTGTTTAGATCCAACTCTGTCCACAGACAATGAAGTTGTTTTCTACTAAGTTGCTCCCCGCTGCGAGGATTATCAGCACCGCTGTGTCCCCTAATTGCCTTCATCAACTTGCTAAACTCTGATGGACTGGGCCGGCCTCTGGAGCCGCTCCACGGTATACGGTATGGTAGATAAAGTAATCAAGTAGGAACCGGTTCGAGCGGCGGCGGTGGGAGGAGACATGTTGTCGTTCTTGACAATGTTGCAAGGCGGATCGATATGGCTGTTGATAGGAAAGTTCCCTTAAACTTTATGATACAAAGTGCCCATTCATTCATTCGCATAGCAATACCATATATCAACATATCATATGATAATCCTAAACAAACAACATATTCGTATGGTCGCTTAACAATGGATTCGTATGGTTAATCTACAACACATTCGTATGGTAGTTCTAAACATATTCGACAATTTATTCGTATGGTTATTCTGAACACATTCCACAACATAATGCGTTGTAATTCTAAACAAACAACTTATTCATTCGTATGGTAATTCTAAACACATCCGATAACTTAATGTATGGTAATTATAAACAAACAACATATTCGTATGGTAATTCTAAACTTGTATAACATATTTGTATGGTAATTCTAAACTGATACGACAACATATTCGTTTAGTAATTCTAGTTTTATACGACAATACATTTGCATGGTAATTATAAACTTATACAACATATTCGTATGGTAATTCGAAACTTATACGACACCATATTCATATGGTAATTCTAAATTTATACAACAATATATTTGCATGGTTACTCTAAATTTGTACGACAATATATTTGCATGGTCATTCTAAACTTGTACGACAACATATTCGTGTGGTAATTCTAAACTTATCCGACAACATATTCATATGCCAATTCTAAATTTATACAACAATATATTTGCATGGTTACTCTAAATTTATATGACAATATATTTGCATGGTCATTCTAACCTTATACGACAGCATATTCGTATGGTAATTCTAAACTTATCCGACACCATATTCGTATGGTAATTCTAAATTTATACAACAATATACTCGTATGTTATTTGCATGGTTACTCTAAATTTATACGACAATATATTTGCATGGTAAACATATACGACAACATATTCATATGGTAATTCTAAATTTATAAAACAATATATTTGCATGGTTACTCTAAATTTATACGACAATATATTTGCATGGTCATTCTAAACTTATACGACAACATATTCGTATGGTAATTCTAAACTTATACGACACCATATTCATATGGTAATTCTAAATTTATACAACAATATATTATATTTGCATGGTTACTCTAAATTTATACGACAATATATTTGCATGGTTAACTTATACGACAACATATTCGTATGGTAATTCTAAACTTAAACCACAACATATTCGTATGGTAATTCAAAACTTAAACCACAACATATTTGTTTAATATTTTTATTCTGTTATTAATAGTGGCTTCGAATCCCGAGTTCTAATTCAAGTCCTTCAGGAGAGTTTGCTCTCTAAATGGCGCTGTATAAATTTCATCTTATTATTATGTTATTCTTATACTCGTATCGCAAATTGAATCCACTGTTAAGTACCATACCTAACTGCCACACCTGCTAGCTTCCTATTTCTATGAGCAACGTTTGTATATTTATTTCGTAATACTTTTAAACCGTCAATACTGGGTTCGAATCCCGAGTTAGTGTGCCCTTGATGAGAGTCTGTTGTCTAAACGGTGCTGAATAAAATGTCTTTTTACTGTTAAATTATCTTGACATTGCAAATTAATTTCCCTTCAATGTGTATATTTTATTTAATTATTTACACCTCGCGGAAACAGATGCTTTTCCATCTTTGCCAGCTGGTCTTCGATTTCATCCCCGTGTATACATTGGTGAGCGGGAATCCACACAAATGTATTTTATTTTTTTTAATTCTGAAGGGTAGGAATTGTTATGATTATAATGAAAACTGATTTATGAAATAAAATTATTAGCTAAATTTGAGATTATAGACGATAGAGAGATCACAGAAGATAGAGAGATTATAGACGATAGAGAGATTATAGACGATATAGAGATTATAGACGATAGAGAGATTATAGACGATAGAGAGATTATAGACGATAGAGAAATTATAGACGATAGAGCGATTATAGACGATAGAGATATTATAGACGATAGAGAGATTATAGACGATATATTGTGGGATGAATATTTTTGAATTATAGACGATATATTTTATAGATTATTTTTTATAGACGATAGAGATATTATAGACGATAGAGAGATTATAGACGATAGAGAGATTAAAGACGATAGAGAGATTATAGACGATAGAGAGATTATAGACGATAGAGAGATTATAGACGATAGAGGGATTATAGACGATAGAGAAATTATAGACGATAGAGAGATTATAGACGATAGAGAGATTATAGACGATATAGAGATTATAGACGATAGAGATATTATAGACGATAGAGAGATTATAGACGATATAGAGATTATAGACGATAGAGATATTATAGACGATAGAGATATTATAGACGATAGAGAGATTATAGACGATAGAGATATTATAGACGATAGAGAGATTATAGACGATATAGAGATTATAGACGATAGAGATATTATAGACGATAGAGATATTATAGACGATAGAGAGATTATAGACGATAGAGAGATTATAGACGATAGAGATATTATAGACGATAGAGAGATTATAGACGATAGAGAGATTATAGACGATAATGACATACACGTAAATTTGGATATATATTTTTTCATATGATAGAGCCAAGGTTTTAATGTACATGTATTTGATGCCCATTTTTTTTAGTATTTCGTGTCCTTTGTTAAAATAATCCATTAATTTCTCTTTACAAATGTTATAAAAATAAATAATTCTTTTTGTCATATAAATTTATGGCTGTACAATGCTTAATAACACTCTTGATGGGTGGACGAGGAAAAAACAAGAAATAAACTTAATTTACAATTGTAATGAATACATTTCTTATATTGATTCAGTTATAAACGAAACAATATACACAATAATCAATCGATCCAATCTAATATCTATTCCCTCGATTATTGTCTATGTCACCTAATGGTTGACATGTCGACGTTTTCCCGCCAAAACGACATTCTGACATTAGTAATGTTCCCATTGGCGTATATACCGTTAATTGTTATCGAAGGGGCAAATTTATATTTTTTATTTATGATATTGTTTATAGTTGAGGCATTAACATTATGGACATTAAAATACATTGTAATTTGTTTTTATAAAAACACTGTTTATTCCATTTTATGTGACGGTATAATCCTACAGGTTTTAAAGCTTTCATCTAATCGTCAGGGAAGCATATATAATATTGAATTCTAGTCGAACTGGTACCGACATATTTTTTAATTATTTATTTATTATTACACATGACAAAAAATATACACAATTTGAGAAAAAACAACAGGTAATTTAATTAAGACATACATTATTTTAATGGATCTGGGTTTGTTGCCTTTCATTTGTCATATCCCCAGTAAACTAGGCTTTTGCCTGTATCTCACTGAGGATATTTAGCATGAAAAAATAAATCGACACTCCTTTCCGATTTTTGATAACACAAAAAAACCCCGTTGCACGCTCTCATCAACCTGACAAACAGTGACACTCAACTACAACTGGAAACATCTTGCGAAACTCAACTCCTCACACATTATCACTCCAGAAAGACCAAAAATATTCATCCCACAATATACCGCACACAATCATAAGAATAAAAATCAAAACAAATTCAAAACAAAAAAAAAAAAGAAGAAAAAAAGAAAAACACACAGAAACACAAATACAAAAACATCCAAAATTAAAACAACAAGAAGAAACCCCCACTCACGAGCTCACATAAATCCTTTCTACTCGTCATTCATCCTGAAAGCCCAAGTACTCAAAATCCTGTCGCAATAACAACCACGCTCCGATCGACTGTCTAAATGGTTTTCCTACCTTTACTTTGTATATATACGCTTGTTCTTCTTCCCTGTGTTATGTCTGGTCCCCCCAATGTTAACTATCACCTGAGACTAGACATCTTTGTCCCCGGCAGCCCAAAAAAGATCCCCGACGCTCCTTATACCAGTCCAATCACGTATATTGCGGAGCCAGGACATTTGCCTCCTGCCAACACCTCATTGACCCTCTATTTGGCCTTGGATGATCAGGTGCAGTAATTTGTACTTTACTTCTAACGGTAAAAATTTGGGTTGGGGATAGTGGGTGCAGGGAGGCAGGAGACAACCTCAACCAGCAGCGGCGAGATCCTGGGAATATATATGTTTGCCAGATGTTCATCTCGATGCACTGACTTGGATGTGTCTAGGGCTTCTGACCTATTCAATTTATTTCCGTTACTACCGATGTGCAAGAATTTGGCAACATCGATATAAAATATATGAATTAAACGGTGATAATGACTAGCCATTTAAGAATAAATTAGAGGATTTATTAAGGCGGATTTGTGTTCACGAAATCTCTTTTCAAAATATCTTCCTGTCTTTCCTATATAGAAATTATCACAGTCAGCACATAAAGGTTTATACACACCACTGTTGCTAAGTATTCCATTTTTTGCCTTTCCCGTTAAATAAGGGTTTTCGGAGATTGAAATTAACGAAGCTTTTTAAAAATGTATTTACAGTACCCGGCGGTAAGTAATACACATCGTTTGTAGATCGTGGTTTCTGTCATTCATACACGTGTTCCGTCGCGATTTGTCAGTCGTGACCGGACTGGACTGTTAGCGCATCGTACGACAGAGACGACGTTCTTCAAACGATGTTTATTACTAACCGCCGGGTACTGTACATTATTTTGTATTCATGATCATACATGGTATATTTGGCGGGCTTTTTGCTGTAATAATAATAATAATAATAATAAAAGGGAATTTTGAGTAGTGCCGTTTAGAGATCAAATTCTTCTCTAGCTCGGGATAAGCGTTCACTGTTAACCCTTCCCTTACCGTGATAAAAATAATACGCGTGTTACGGTGTTGGGTACAGAGTACGCAATCAAAAATTAGCGATTTTAAATCGGAAAAATAAGAACATTCATAGATAATCCCCTTAATTAATTATAATTGAAGTTAAAAATTATAATAATTGAGATTTATTTGCTGAAAACATTAAAAAACGCTCACGGAACGGGCGTACGTCTAACCTATTTGCAAGCCTAGAGGCAACTAGTGGCGCGGAACGTCAGTCGCATACCCCGGCGCATACGCCTTTCCTTGCGACGTTGAGACAGTTCAGCTCCTCGCAATTCACTCTAGTATGCAAGAGTGAGATGCGAATATAGTGTCGCGCTTCCCGCATACTATTCACCTATCGTCAAGACGAGGCACTCGCCGCGTTTAAATGCGAATTTGTTTTCGATCTTTACAAAACACCTCGATGTAGTCGATAAATTCTGATTTTTATTAATATTATTTTTTAAATCAATGCGTAAATATATTATGAAGGAATACCTAAAATCTTAACCTTGTATTTATAATATTTATAGAGATATTGATGGTTATTAGAAGCAACGTGTAGAAGATACCCAACACAGGGAAGGAAAGGTTAATGACATATTAAAAATATAATAAATAAATAGGATAGAAAGATAGTGGCTGCGGCTATTAGATAAGGTACATATCCATATTTGTTTATATTTAGAGAAACATATTTGATAAACAAACCGAAGAAAACTTACAAAAATAATATGAACTAAAGGGTCTTCCAAATTAAGTGGTTTTTTCAATTAACATTTTTTAAATTCTTGAATAAAACACACAATTTGCTTTGATTTCAAAAAACCTTTTTTTGGTCATTGAAGTATAATGTATGACATTTAAACACAATAAAACAATATCCGCCAAATGTCCACATCTTACAGCTCCGCAGATGTCCACTCTTTTGTCAAAATTTTCGATGACATTTTAGCATAATTACGGTTCTATCTCACCAATAACGCGAATAATTTCTTCTTTCACCTCAGGAATTGATTGGGGGTCATTATTATAGACCTGGCTTTTCACGTAACCCCAGAGAAAATAGTCCAACGGTGTCGGATCACATGATCTTGGTGGCCAATTAACATCACCGTTTCTGAGGATTACAGACCCAGACACTCTTCTGGGTTGTATTGACTCCATTTTAATAAATGTCATACATTACACTTCTCAAATGTCACAAGACCCAGACAAGTTCACGACGCCATCTGTGTTTTATCCAAGAATTAAAAAAAAATCACTAAATTTGAAAGACCCTTTACTTAAAATCCTTCGTAGATCTTTTTATACGTTATAGTAATACATTAGGCTTAAGGTGTAGTATAGTGTATGTGTATGATATAGTGCTAATATATCATTATAAATTATGATAAGACTTACAAAAAGGGTTGTTTTCAATTGATTCCTAAAGCTGCACACGTCACTCATGTCTCTTACACTCTGTGGCAGATCAATTTACGTGATTGTCATTGTTATTTGGTCTCGTAGTCAAGAGATCCACGTCATTCTAATATCAATTCGGTTAGAAAGCGAAACTTTTTTTTTTTTAATTGATTGCACACCAGCAAACTCACCGGCCACACCGCTTTACTAGATCCGTTGGCAAATCGAAAAGAGACGATCAGAGTATACCAGCATATTGTTTTCAGCACAGAATACTCAATTTAATAATTATTTTTTTCAGGTCTTTTGCACATTACAGGTTTCCCTAATTCGTACAAAGACCAAACATAACAAGTATTAGACAATTCAAACTGTTAAGACTGTTATTATTATATTGTAATTAATTATTCTGCGATGATAATCTAAACTTTAAACTTCGACAACGGTTAGTCAAATGCTACGTTTGGTCAGTGTTATTACATGGAGTGGAATCGTGGACCCTCAAAGTTGGTAGTATGAACCGACTGGAAGCATTCGAAATGTAGACGCACCAGAGAATGCTACGGATACCCTGGACGGATGTGATCAGCAACACAAGGGTTCTTCAAAGAGCCAAAGTTGATAGAGAGTTGCCGACTAATATTAAAATCCGAAAGGTGCTCTATTTGGGTCATGTACTTAGAGGAGCAAAGTACAAATTACTGCACATGATCATCCAAGGCAAAATAGAGGGTCGAAGAGGTGTTGGCAGGAGGGAAATCTTCTGGCTCCGCAATATATTTTTTTTATCCATTTTGCACGGATTTCTCGTGTCACACAAAAAGGGTCTGCTTCTAGCGTTAGCTTATTCGTTAAGAAGAATACCAGCCAGGATTCTTCTCATACTGCTAGGCGGTACAGAGAATATACCAACAGTGTCATTCAGTTAGTTCAATATCTCTATACCATGCGTGACTGAGTGTTTAGCCATGATATTCGTCCTGTATGTTGGTATGTAGAACAGATGATGATTTCTTGCACGGCTATATTTATTGGGTACATATAAACTTAGTGCTTCTAGAATCGCGGGACAGTTAAAGCCACCTTGAAAAACCTTAAGTAGGAATATCGCAATGGATTCTTGCCTTCTTGTTTCGAGGCTTCTATAGTTACACACTGTGAGAAGTTCGATGATGCGGTCATGGTGAGCATATTTTGGGTAATCGCCCTTTATACGGGATTGGACTGGCATAAGGGGCATTGGGGATCTTTTTCGGGCTGCCGGGGACAAAGATGTCTACTCTCAGGTGATAGTCAACGTTGGGGGGACCTGACATGACACTGGGAAGAAGAAGAAGACTTATTTGATAAGGACAATATAGTGAAAATACATAAATTACACTTAAACATTATGACAAAATGTAGCATGTTAAATAATACAAAAAGTGTTATTATTTGAAGTATAACACTAAATTAAAAAAAAACATAATTTAGAAATAAAATAACACCGCACCGTCAATGTTGATTTTTAATTGATATTTTTTGTATTTAAAAGGTAATTTGATCGTTTAAACAATAAATACATATGTGTATTCCCCAGTTTTATAATGTTCCAGAAACGATAGAAAAGGAAGTGAGTCCACTAATTACAGTGTCATGTAAAAGACCTTCCCCGAGTAATATAATACGAGAGGCATAAATCATTAGTCTAAAATATGACAACAGAGGCGAAACTCAATTGGACGTATAGTATATAAACAAAAATAACCCATGACAAAAAACACATTTCAATGGTTAATTTGAACAACTCTTCTTCAACTGCAACCAGTTAAGTGCCGAGACTATACCATACAGCCGAAAGTTTAGCTTTAAAGAAAGCACTTGATTTCTGTCTCACATCCAATTCACAGGATTTTGTCATATTCTCAGAATCTCTACACTATTGTCTACCCCAGGGGTCTCCAAACTTTTTAGCCTAAGGTCCACACTGACTCCTCCACTAAGTCCCAAGGACCAAGACCTAGCTAGCTCATCATACCAACATACTGTAGTTTTGAATTACACGCAAATTTTCGTATTGGGACTAGCTGGCGAGTGAGATATCTATGGTGCAGGGTGCTGGGATGGAATCCGCTTCTTTCGCAATTTCAGTTGGTACTTACGGTTGGTGTAGCGATATTTTAAAATAAAAATATTTAAAATCATTATTGCTGGAATTTTATTAAGAGTCTTCCACTCAACAGTTTGATGAGTTGCATAAATTTGCTCGTGGCTTTTTTTCCGCTTTCGGCACTACTTATCTGTGTGAAAAAAACATTCTCGAAAATGAAATGTACAAAAAATATTTCCAGATCCAAATTAACTGATGAGCATTTGAAGTCGCTGCTGATAATTTCCACTAGTAAACTTGATCCACAACTGCAAACAATTGTCAGTGGAAAGTTACAGCTACATAAATCTCATTAATCATAATTATAATGTTTAATTTCATTGTGTGAATTACCTATGTACGAGTACATAGCATATGTTACTTATTGTAAGTTTTTAGGATAAATCTGATATCATTAATTACAGTTAAAACGTTCAATTTCATTATGTATGTCAGTTATTGTGTTTCTTAATTGGTCGTTAAATAAAAACATCTGATTTATATTTTGTATGATTTACTTACATTGTAAATTTTACAATGTAATCAAAATAAACCAGGGCTGTGGAGTCGGAGTCGGAGTCGGAGTCGCGGAGTCGGAGTCGCGGTGTTTGGGCCGGAGTCGGATCGGAGTCGGAGTCGTAAAAAACGAGCGACTCCGACTACTTTTTCGTTAAAATTTAAAAAACATTTTTTTTTAATTATTATAATGAATGTGTATTGTGCGCGAATATTAAACTTGCAGGCGCAAGTCGCGCCGATATGGTGAATCACCGAGATCCATTTAATGCATAAAGTCTACAAAAATGTGTTTGTCTCCTTCTTTCTCACGTCGAAAGAAAAGGAGCATTTGTTTCTCCTTTTGTTTGCACGCAATTTGCGCGCATTTTTTTGCCAGTCATCGTTCTGCATTGGTCACGTCCACGTGTTGATATCATTGCGTTACAGAAACAAAATTCTCTCCATTTCTCTATTAATTTTTGTAATAGCAGGGATCAGATGTACGTTCCCTTTGTAATAACATATTTAATTTTTTATTTAAATTATCATATATAATAGGTTAATTTTTTTAAAGTTTGATCTTGTTTTATTTATATCCCTATAACATGAAAAAAAATGGCTATATGCAAAGGTAGGAAACAACCTGCTAAAATTGAGCTTTTTTGAGTTGGAGTTGTGGAGTCGGAGTCGTGGAGTCGGAGTTGTGGAGTCGGAGTCGTATTGTTGGTAAATATAGGAATCGGAGTCGGAGTCGGAGTCGTGTTTTTTTTTAAGCGACTCCACAGCCCTGATAATAAACTATGGCGGGCTGGATTGGTGGTGCTCGCGGGCCGGTGTTGGCTCGCGGGCCGTAGTTTGGAGATCCCTGGTCTAGCCTCTCGAATTTAACTGATAATTTTATTCACGTAAAATCAGACCTTCTTCCTACCCTTCGGAATAATATAAACAGATGCGTGAGACTCTCGCGCGTTAGAAGTGAAACTTCTTACCTCCTAGGAAAAGTTCATTTTATGCATTGCTTTTTTTCTACTTGTTAATGATTTTTTTTTTAGGATTAGGAAATGGTTATCTGGAATTTAATTCTAGAAAATCTGTCTTAATTAAATAATTATTTTTTTTAATTTTTATTAATAAATAAATAATAATTTTAATAATAAATAATAATTTTAATAATAATATGTATGTGTGTATATGTATGTATATATGTGTGTATATGTATGTATGTGTGTATATGTATGTATGTATGTGTGTATATGTCACATATGTATGTGTGTATCATACTATATGTATAAATAAAAGTATTTTTTTATTTTAAATGTTAACAATTTTTGTATTTTTCTATGTGATTGGGCTAAGCCTGTATTGAGAAAATAAATAAATAAATCTCTTACGATGTCTCTTGCTTCATGAGTTTCCTTGCTACAAAATTTAATTCACTTAATCCAACAATCCTTTCCTAGGTCTTCCTCTATTTCGCCTTCTATTCACATTTGCACTGTATATATGTTTTGTAAGTCTTTCTTCGTTACCTTAGATATCCACACCCTGGTCTGTCTGTTAGATTATTATGTTTTTCCCCGCCCCATTGACCATCGAATCACATCTCCCCCCACTTCTCTCCCCCTATCTCATTCCTCTTATATTATGTACACTTGCAGAAGAAATATATTGTGAGTTATCTTAACCTGACGATGAAGACGGAGGTCTTCAAAACCGGTGGTAAACTTAAAATAATCCAGTGGTGAACACAACACATATAAAATAAGAAAACATGGCACCACAAAGTGAAACTAAAGTATTTTTGAAGATTTAAAATATACTTTTTTCGTTCGTTTATGTTTCATGCCCAAATCATCTCACATCCCTAGTCTTCATCTTACTTAACACATCAGCTTTCAGTTTACATTCATCCCTTATCACTTCATTCCATATTTTGTCATGTAATGTATTTTTACTCCCATGTGCTCTTCTCAGTACACGCAATTGCAAAATATTTAATATACTGCTTTTTTACACCAACGCTTCAATTCGATACAAAGTTTTACATAATACATATGTTACTTAATTTGTATTTCAAAATGTTTTACATAACACATATGTTACTTAATTTGTTTTACATAATACATACGAGTATGTTACTTAATTTGTTTTTCAAAATGTTTTACATAATACATATGTTACTTAATTTGTTTTTCAAAATGTTTTACATAATACATATGTTACTAAATTTGTTTTTCAAAATGTTTTACATAATACATATGCTACTTCATTTGTTTTTCAAAATGTTTTACATAATACATATATTACTTAATTTGTTTTTCAAAATGTTTTACATAATACATATGTTACCTAATTTGTTTTTCAAAATGTTTTACATAATACATACGAGTATGTTACTCAATTTGTTTTTCAAAATGTTTTACGTAATACATGTTACTTAATTTGTTTTTCAAAATGTTTTGCATAATACATATGTTACTTAATTTGTTTTTCAAAATGTTTTACATAATACATATGTTACCTAATTTGTTTTTCAAAATGTTTTACATGATACATACGAGCATGTTACTTAATTTGTTTTTCAAAATGTTTTACATAATACATATGTTACCTAATTTGTATTTCAAAATGTTTTACATAATACATATGTTACTTAATTTGTTTTTCAAAATGTTTTACATAATACATGTGTTACCTAATTTGTTTTTCAAAATGTTTTACATAATACATACGAGTATGTTACTTAATTTGTTTTTCAAAATGTTTTACATAATACATACGAGTATGTTACTTAATTTGTTTTTCAAAATGTTTTACATAATACATATGTTACTTAATTTGTTTTTCAAAATGTTTTACATAATACATATGTTACTAAATTTGTTTTTCAAAATGTTTTACATAATATAATACATATGTTACTTAAATTGTTTTTCAAAATATTTTACATAATAAATATGTTACTTAATTTGTTTTTCAAAATGTTTTACATAATACATATGTTACTTAATTAGTTTTTCAAAATGTTTAAGTCAAAATATTTAAAACACGTTTGACAAAGTGTAAATCAAACCTTTAATAATTAGTCGATTAGAGTTCTGCGACCCAGCTAACCTTTATCTGGTCAAAATATTTCCTTCTCTAATCCATGGTTGGGCGGGGAGAACACCAAAATGGGTCTTAATGCCATTTACAAATTTAATGGTGAAAGCTAAAAGTCTGTTGATGAAATTCTCGACCTAATTAAAAATTCACATCGTCCCATCCCAAGCTGGGAGGCGATCAGGACAGCTGTTTATATACATTCGAGACGTGCACTGCACGAAGGCTGCCTGCTACCTTGGGGTAGACCGTGATCAGGCTGAAACATGTTCATGTGACAATTAATTTAAGCATGTAAATCAATAGGGGCATTTCGTAAATGTAGATCATTAAAGGTTAATTAGTGGTTTAGCATTTCAAAAGGGGTAAAGCAAGGATGTGTCATGTCAAGGAACTACAGAGGTCACTGTATGGGATACAAATTGCGAATAGGAAAGTGTGCGGATTGTTGTATGCTGATGGAGAAAAGGAGGAGGCAGTGTTAGAAGAGAATGAGGATGAATTACAGAGTCTGATAAGTAAATTGTATGAGAGATGTAGAGAAAAAGATCTGAAAATGAATGTCGTAAAATCCAGAGTCGTGATGAAAGGAAAATAAATTTAATATAAGGGGAGTAATGAAAAAGTACAAGAATTTTGGTATTGAGGCAGTATTTTTTCAGATAACGAAAAGGTTTTGAAAGATATCGAATGGCGTGTCACGATAGGAAACCAAGTCAGTGGGGCACTAAAACATATACCCGAACTGGATAGTATTAAAATCTACTAAGACGATAATCCACAACAATATTTAAGTCCCGACATTGATATACTGGAGTGAAAAAGAGTCCTCAGTGAGATACAGGCAAAAGCCTAGTTTACTGGGGACACGACAAACGAAAAGTAACAAACCCTGATCCATTAAAATTGTGTATCTAAATTAAACTACTTGTTTATTTTTTTTCGCAAATTGTGTATATTTCTTGTTATGTGTCAAAAAAAAAACGTGGATAAAATATTGAAAAAAGTCGAATAAATGTTGTGGAAATTTGTGCATTGAGGTGACAATGTGTGACAGGTCACGGAATAGAGTAATTAGGGGTGAATGTGAACCTATTGAGTAAGATGAAGATGGGCACTTTGAAATGGTTTAGGCACGTGGGACGAATGAATAGAAAAAAATACTAACAAAACAAATATAGAGTGAAATGTGAGTAGAAGATGTGGTAGAGGAAGACCAAGGAGAGTGTGGTTAGATCAAACCAATGATATTCTGAAAGAAGAAAATGCAAAAAGTCAGAGGAATCGTAGAAGTTGTATGTGAAGGATGTAGAAGAGGCTAAATATGTGTGTTGAAATAGGAAAGACGTGGTAGAGGAAGAACAAGGACAATATGATTGGATGAAGTGCACGATATGCTGAAAGAAGGAAATGTGAAAAATCAGAGAAATCGAGAGTTATAAATGTTATTCGAGAAGAGCATTGAAATAAAAGAGGCAAATTACGTGTGTCGAGAATAGAAAGTGAGGAACTCTATCCTTTCTGCCTTTTTATTTCTCATTTCTAAAGATTCTTTCAAACTGAGTGTTTTTTTTAATTCTTGAATAAAACACAGATGGCGTCGCGAACTTTCCTGGGTCTTGTGACATTTGAGAAATGTAATGTAATTTATAAAAAAAGAGTCGTATACAATACAACAACGCGTTCAAATTGTTGAATTATTTTATGTATTGTAATCTTCAGAAACGGTGATGTTAATTGCCCACCAAGAGCATGTGATCTGATACCGTTGGACTATTTTCTCTGGGGTTACGTGAAAAGTCAGGTCTATAAGAATGACCCCCGATCAATTCCTGAGCTGAAGGACGAAATTATTCGCGTTATTGGTGAGCTAGAACCGCAATTATGCCAAAATGTCATCGAAAATTTTGACAAAAGAGTGGACATCTGTGAAACAGCAAGAGGTGGACATTTAGCGAATATTGTTATTTGTGTTTAAATGTCATACATTATACTCGTACTTATATGACCAATAAAACGTTTTTTGAAATCAAAGCAAATTGTGTGTTTTATTCAAGAATTTAAAAAATATTATCTATAGTCGAAACTCTGTTTGGTTCCTCTATTGTCACTTGTCTATTTGAATGTGCTGTTAGGGTAACCTGTGATGCTGTTATTATTTGTTTATTAATGTTGTTTTTTTTTAAATAGGCAATCCAGCCAAACTAGGATGATTTGAGACACCAAATTAAAAACATCATGGACTTATATTAAAACCAATTATAAAAAAAAAACAATTCTAGATAATTCAAAGTTTCAACTAATCAAG
This sequence comes from Odontocerum albicorne, assembly GCA_949825065.1. Taxonomy (NCBI): domain Eukaryota; kingdom Metazoa; phylum Arthropoda; class Insecta; order Trichoptera; family Odontoceridae; genus Odontocerum; species Odontocerum albicorne. The sequence continues at coordinate 1,490,907 of OX463865.1, forward strand.
CTTCAAAATTTAACAATTGATCAATAAATGAATGGTTTAAGTAAAATAGGCACTAAGTACCAAATATGCACTAAGTACCAAATAGGCACTAAGTACCAAATAGGCACTAAGTGCCAAAAAAAAAACAGGAATGAATGAATCTCAATTTATGCGAGTTTCGTTACTATGGAACATGTCTTACAATTTTAGATAATTTTCTCTCGCCGTATTTTGACCTTTTTTTATTTACGCGAATTTTATCATCACAAAATTGGTTTATTTTCAAAATAAGTAATCAAAAATGACATTTTCACTCTCGTGAATTAAAGAATGTGCAATTTTAATATACACGTTCATCTAGAATAAAGTGTATTTCTCATAACTCCCCGTTGTGTCGGCAATAATTACTGTGTCTTTAATGCGAAAATACATTATTTATCGCTTACATAAATAAGTTAACAGCAGAGAATGTCTATAATCGTAGCAAGGGGCGACTATATATGCCATATGGAATGAAACTGCATACTAAGTTTCAATTTTTTTATAGGCGGTAGCAAAGCTACTGTCGCCCCTTGCCACGATTATAGACATTCTCTGCTGTTAACTTATTTATGTAAGCGATAAATAATGTATTTTCGCATTAAAGACACAGTAATTATTGCCGACACAACGGGGAGTTATGAGAAATACACTTTATTCTAGATGAACGCGTATATTAAAATTGCACATTCTTTAATTCACGAGAGTGAAAATGTCATTTTTGATTACTTATTTTGAAAAGAAAAAAAAAACAATTTCGTGAAGATAAAATTCGCGTAAATAAAAAAAGTTCAAAATACGACAAGAGAAAATTGTCTAAAATTGTAAGACATGTTCCATAGTAAAGAAACACGCTTAGATTGCGATTAATTCATTCCTGTGTCCGAACAATCAATTCTGTCACGTGTTTTCTTTTATTTTCTCGCTCTTGCTGACAGTTAACCTGGGGTGGTATATGTGGGTTTACTTTTTATTTTGTTTTCTGCCATACGTTTTTGTTTTTTTATTTTTTTTTCTATTTATTATTTAATCTAGATATGCGGGGGTGTGGGATGGAAGCCCCTTGATGCCCTTGCGGTCGGGCTCGCCCTACATTGGTGGGGTGTATCTCGGCCGGGGAAATGTTTGTGGGATGAGCCCGGACCTTTTAGTGTCTTCTCTCTTGAATGTATTTTATTATTTTTTTTGTCATCTATTTATTTTCTGTGTTTATTTTTTTTATATATTCTTGTTCTGCGTGTTCAAGGGTGTGGGCTGAAAAACATCTGGTGTCCCCGTGGCTGGGTTCGCCCTAGATTGGTGGGGTGTATCTTGGCCGAGGGGATGCTATTAGATGAGCCCAGACCTTTTGATAGCTTCTGTATTTAATGTATTATCTGCAATTTATGTGTTTTAGAAGTGTTATTTAAATATAATCTGTACATACTATGTTGCTATCAATAAACCTATTATTTATTTATTTTTATTTATTTATTTTTATTTATTTATTTTTCAGTAGGCATCAACGTCTCCCGACTTTACGCTGAACAGCGTGAATAAATTCTTCAACACCACATCCTCGTTTGAACCGTGAAGTTCTATAAAAGCCAACAGAATCCCATCAATCCTCTAATTGCTACCCTGGAGGCTTACGAGAGTAAGTCCGATCTTCTTTTCCGTTATAAGCTTAGGCTGACTAGTCCACCTTCAGAATTAGCAGGAAGGACCAAGGTCTGACTATATGTGATAGAATGCAAGTAACCTGAATGAGTGGACATGTAAGTGCCAAATAATTAGTTGTAAGAATTGTTATCTAGTTATGAGTATGTAGGGAATACTGACATCCCTAAATATTGTCAACATGCACGGTCAACGACCGATGAATCAACCTTTGAATATGTACAAAGATCACATACCAGACCGTCAATATTGTTTACACGAAAATAATATTTACGTCGCATTCCACGGTAGAAAGAGAACTCATCGCGCTGTCTCGCCGTTTCGGCAATAAATATTCTACCCACTATATCATTGGCAACGTCTGCGACCACCTCGGCACGCACAGGAGTGAGATCAAGATATACCGCGGACGCATTCACGCGCCCCGTTCTGAAATTGTATATATACCTACTTATCGACAAATAAACAGCACTTGTTATTATTCACTTGACCATTCATCGCTGTTTATTATTTATCGATTATTCACTCTCACTTTTTCGCATTCCTGAATCGACGTATTTTATTTTAAATACAAAACAAATCAAAATCATCACGACGTATCAGTAAAGCATTCCGCTAAAAGTAGTATATATAGGTGTTTTTAATTGCAATTTCTAAGAAATTAAATTTTAAAGGACACGTAGAAAATTAAAATGAAGTTAGTTCATAGTTATAATCAGTGCTTTTTTTTGCGGTGGAGCGCAGTGCAGCGGCGCTCCACCACGTTTTTTTTACGGTATTTTAATGTTTCAAAAACAATTAGCCTCTATGGTATGCTTTCTTTTAATTGTTATTTTCTTGATTTTCATTTCTTTTTGTTTTTTCGTGAATTGAACGAAAGAAAGAAATCAAGTGTTTTCTTTAAAGCTAAACGTTTCGCTGTGCAGACTGACCACTCAATTGACAGTTGAAGAAGAATTCTTGTATTATAGTACTGTGGTGGTCGCACACTCCGTCCATACACGCGCGGTCAATGACCGATGAAATGACCTTTGCATTCCTTAGCAATGCAAAACAAACAAGTACGAAGTTCACGCGCCGGTCATTCAACTCATAGCCGAGCGGACCGCATTCCATGCCGGAGCGAGAACGCACCACGTCTGTCCCGCCAGTTTCGTAAATAAATTATCACCTACATATGACATTAATCGTTTTGCTAATGCAGAAACGAGACGAAGGATATCTTGCTCGCATTCCCGCACACACGCGGAAATAGTATAAATACCTCCGTTTACTAATAAAAACTCTTCTTTCGCATTGCGATCCAAAACGTGTTTTATTTATCAACAAATCATCATCATCTCTTCCCTTAAGGACCGATCTCCTAAAGTACCATGGCTCAAAAGTGTTCCCTTCTTCCAAATATCATTCCCTTGATCCAACCATACTTGATTCAGTCTCCCTCTATCACGCCTTCAACTCCCATTTGCATTAAATATTTATTTTGTTAGTTTTTCTTCATTTATTCGTTCCACATGCCCACCCATCTCAGTCATCTTACATAACATGTATCAGCTTTAATTTCGCATTTATTCCTAATCCGTTTATTTCTTCCATTGTTATAAAATGGATGTATAATATACGTGTATGTAACTGCGCCTAAGTACTAAATGAATGCCCTTTATCGAATGACGGAGCCGGTCCCAAGCCCGAATAAAGGAGGATGGACTCTTCCCTAATTGCCTTCCCCTCCCTGTAAATTAACCTCTCCCCTTTAATCTTCAACTCGCTAATTTTATTTTTACCCCATCCCTATCATAATGGCACCCAAAGTGCCGGTGTGCTCCGATCCTCTCACCTCGGTGTGCCATCGGATTCAGTGCAGCTGTGTGGCCGGTGAGTTTGCTGGTGTGCAACGGTTCACTCACTTAAAATAAACTCCATGGCACGGTTTTGCTTAGGAAAATCTTCGACTACGAGACCCGGCAACGACTATTTAAACAGCTAATGTGTCAAATAGAGACCGTTGCTATTGGAGAGATATTTGATCAATAAATAAATCTTGATGGATGAATGAATATAAATTTATTGGTCGATAATTTTCAAGATCTTTGTTGTTGCCTATTTTATAGAGAAGAGTTATTGTCGCATTATTCCGGTCCACTTGTATCTGAGCTTAATTCAAACATTTATTTAATAGAACACCCAAGCGTTTGTTTAGTTTCGTGCTATTTGTATTTTGTCATAAAGTAAAATGCTTCCTTCGTGCTGGAACAACACATTAAAGAAATTTTCTCCGCTGTTTGAAACGCATTTTCCAATTTTCTGACAAAATATATATTGCGTAGAAACAGGGGTGCCACAAGGGTGAGGAGTCCAAAGTGCTTGCCCCAGTTGTGGTATCTGAAAAGACGCCAAAATAAGCCGATACTAGTGGAAAATAGTATAAAATAATTCGTAATCATATGAAACGAAGGTAAAGACATTGAAACAAGAAACATTAGACATAATTGAAGTTTTTTAAATATATTTAAACGAGTGTTGAAGAATTATGTAGATTTCTTGGACAGACTGCGCCTCAATTTTGGAAGTGATTCTAAATTTGAACTGAAAATGGGTAAGGAAAAGGAATCCTTTTTGAAGTGAAACTTTTATCTATGCGGTAGGGCAAATTGGCCTGAACGTCACGAAAAGTGAAACGGTGTATAATATTATTATTTAATTATTATTAAATCATTATTTAATATTTTATTGATTGATAAATTATAAATAATTATTATTTATTAATAATAATTAATATTATTGAGTATATTATATTATTATTAAAATTATTATTTGTTATTACAATTATTATTATTTATTATTAAAAATTAAAAAAAACAATATTTTTTGTTATATATTATTTTAATATTATATAATATATTCGCGGCGACCTCCGTGGTCTGGTGGTAAGACATTTGTCTGCCGATCTGAGGTTGCGGGTTCAATCCCCGCTGGAACCCAGATTTAAAAAAAATATGATTCCAATCTGGTTAACATTTAGGTGCTATAAAAACATCTTTCTGGTTCGTTGGAAGAGATTGCCTAATGGCAATAAACTCGCCAGGTTAAAAAAAAACGTAAAAAGGTATGTTCAATAATTTTATTTTATGTTAAATTATTTTATATTTATTATAATATTTATTTAATATATAATTTATATTTAATATATGATTATAATAATATATACATGTTATTATAATATTAATAATTATATTATTATTATAATTTAATTAATTATAATATAATTAATTAATAGTAAAATATAATAATATTATTGATAATATATTATTAATAATATAATAAAAATAATATAACAATAAATAAATAATTATTTAAAAATAATAATTAATTTAATTATAACATAATTAATTTATTTAATATTAAAAAATGTTAATTTAATATTATTAAGTGCATTATATTAATAGTAAAATTATTATATATTATTAAAATTATTATTATTTATTATAAAATATATATTTTTTTATGTGGTTAAGAGAGATTTTCTTGAATTAAACTCCACATAACCCTTTCTTTATCCTGAAAAAAAAAATTCGACAACAAATGGAAAAAAAATAATGCATAAAATCAACTTTCCCTAGGAGCTAAGAAGTTTCACTTCTACCGCGCGAGAGTCTCACACATCTGTTTTTTACTTCTTGTTTTCCCTCACCTTATCCCATCCATTTGTGATCGGCTGCTTGGACCTTTTTCTTACATCTCTCTTGATCTCACCAACGACTCGGGGATAGTTCGAGTCTCATCATGTCCTCCATTTTCTTGTATAAGCTCTTCTTGGGTCTCCCTCTGCGTCTATTTAGGAGTTCCCGTTTTGTGTCTGTCTTTAGCGTAGAACCTTCGTACAGTCGTTGCACGTGCCCATACTAGCTTAATCGTGCTTCCCGGTCTTTATCTACTACCAGTAGTGCAACTTTAATTGTTTCACAAATTCGTTCATTTCAGATCTCATTCAATCTAGTGACACCCAGTCACCACCATACTCGTAGCATATGCATCACTGCGACATGAAGCAGATGTTCTTCTTTTTCTTTAGAAGCTAACACTCGGCTTCATGTAATATACTAACCCATATCTCTTAACACTTGAACAATTTTATATTTGGTTTTAAATTACTTTCGTGGCCTAGATTTTTTAAGACACTTATCTTCCATAGCTTTGGGTTCGATTCCCGATAGTACTGGTTAGTCAAAAAGTTTTGTTAGCGGAAATGAAAATACATTTTTTTGGGGGGAAATCACTTTTATTGCTCAGTATAGTCTCCCATAAGATCAATACACTTGGTCCAACGATCTTCCAACTTTGTTGTCCCATCACGGAAGTGACTTTCTGGAAGGCCTGCAAAATACTCCTCTACGACGGCTATAACCTCTTCGTTTGATGAAAAATGCTTTCCACGAAGAAACTTTTTGAGGTGTGAGAACAGCCAGAAGTCAGAGGGAGCTAAATCTGGCGAATAGGGTGGATGCTGCAACAATTCGTACCCCAATTCACTGATTTTCGCGATGGTTTTTTGAGCTGTGTGAGCAGGTGTATTGTCTTGATGAAAAATGATTTTTTTCTTCTGCAAACCGGGTCTTTTTTCACATATTTTTTCATCCAACTGGTCCAAAAGGTCACAATAATAATCAGAGTTGATTGTCTTACCAGTTTGGAGATAATCTATCAGTAAAATTCCTTTTGCATCCCAAAAAACTGACGCTAACACCTTCTTGGCCGATTTCTGGACACGAACTCGCCTCGGAGCCAAAGTGCCTGGTTCACACCACTCATTAGCCTCTTGTTTTGATTCAGGATCATGGTGGTAGACCCAAGTCTCATCCATAGTGATGAATCGACGCAGAAAATCCTTTTTATCCTTTCGAAATTGCTCCAAATGTTGCTCAGAAAGTCGCATTCGAACGTGTTTTTGTTACATTGTTAGCAAATGCGGCACCCATTGTGCACACAGTTTTTTGAAACCCAAAACTTCAGCCAAAATATGCCATGTTGTTCCATGTGAGATGCCTATGGTGTCAGCTATCACATCCACAGTCGATCGATGATCTTCCAAAACCATATCCTGTATTTTCGCTATGATTTGTGGTGTTGATGCACTTTTTGGACGTCCTGAGTGTGGATCGTCTTCAACGCTTGTACGGCCACGCTTAAACTCCAAAACCCATCGATGAACGGTTGGAAATGAAGGAGAAGACTCCTTTAATACTTTCACCATCTTTGCATGGATCTCAGTAGCCGATAAACCTTCCAAAACAAAGAATTTAATCACTGCACGATATTCGGATTTTTCCATTGTTAAAAAATACACTGACACGTCAACTTCAAATGGGTTGTAAACAAAGAATGAATTGACAAATCGAAATGAAATTTTGAGTACGTTCTTATGAAATATGAAATATTAAAATGGCGTAAATTTTGGTTTTTCTACTGCTCCATAGATGTTGCTTTCCATAGATGTTGACTAACCTAATAGCATACCTGATCACTGTCTTATAGATCATGTTCTTAAGTTTTATTGATAGCCTTCTGTCACACATAACCCTCGTAATTTCTCTCAATTTGTTCTACCCAATTTTTATTCTGTTTTTGGCGTCCTGGAGCACCTCCCCATCGATTGTAACGATTGAGTCAAGATGCACTGAGTACCAAGCGCTGAGTTGGTGCGCTGAGTTGGTACCACTTGACCTACATCAGAGTCTCAACAAGCGGCTGCTGGTTCTGATGTGCGCTGAGCACTAACGCACCTCGAGACGCTGAGCGAATATGAAATATCGCTGTCTCACGGTTTACTGTACATCTCTGTCTGCCCTATATGAATAAGCGTTTCCGTCCGGTGCGTATTGGAGATCGCTCCGGTAATATTGGCAAACTTGGCCGATCAATTTGAAAGAAATATTTTTTGAAATTTTATTAAATTTTTTTTAAATTTTCACTTAAATAAAACTCCTCGTTCTATTTGTCAGTATTCTTATATATATTTAATCTATACAAATATTTAACATTTTTGTAAGTCATGTTTGCGAATATATCATTTAATTATTACGAATTATTTATCCGGTTCAACGCACCAGCGCACCTATAGACCGGCCGCCGCTGGTCCTAAGCAGGTTTTGGGATTGGAATTAAATTGTTCCAATGTTCGTATAATTTTATTACTGTATTGCATTATTTTATTAGGATCCTTTTTTTACTATAGTGCATTATTATTAATAATAATAAAAAGGCCATTTATACAGCGCCGTTTAGAGATCAGAATCTATTCAGGGGCGCTCAAACTCAGGTTTCGACCCCACTTTTATGACAGAATAAAATATTACTAAAAAAAGAAACGTGAACTTAAGGTTTATGTGTTGAGTAAGATTAAGAAAATCACGCTGAGATGGTTTGGACATGTGAAATGAATGAATGAAGAAAAACTAACGAAACAGATATATGTATAGTGCAAAGGCGAAAAAAAGTATGATTGGATCAAGTGAATTATTTTCTGAAAGAAGGAAACGTATATCATAGTTAGAGAATCATTGAAGTAAGGGAAGCGTTTGAATATGGAAGAAGCTAAGAATGATGGTTGAGATAGGAAAGTCTGGCGCTCCGCCCTCTTCCTACCCCATCATGGAGATGGCGTGATGATTTATATGTATATGTATTTTAATATTTTTTTGTATGTACAGTATCTGATGGTAAGTAATACACATCGGGCTTAAGAAAGAGACTGGCCAGGCCATAATCGACTAACTTCGGCTTTGTAGTAGGTCGTCTCTGTCATTTGACAATGACTGACAAATCACGATAAAACACGTGTATGAATGACAGAGATGACGCTCTACAACAGTGTTCCCCAACCGGTGGTCCGCGGCCCGGTGCCGGGCCGCACACGGTAGGCCAAATTTCAAGAAATTCGCCATGCAAAAATATTAAATATAGGATTTTCATCCATGTCCTCAATAAAATCGAAACAAAGGAATAGACTGGACGTGAATGCAGCACTTCGTCTGTCAGAGACAGCACTGCAGCCAAGAATATCCAATATATTAGCAAAGATGCAACAGCAGGTTTCGCATTAGTTTGTTGCAAAAACTCCATGGTTTTTGTTAAATTTTTATTGTATCAGACAACGTTACAATTAAAAAAGTTTAACTGTTATATGTATATTTGTCAATTATAGTTACATATGTCCATCTGTCACAATACTATATAAGATTAAAAAATAATAAAATAAAAAAAAAAACATTTTTAGTTCCGTATTAGCGGTCCGTGAAATTTTTTTCCTTTTTTTAACGGTTCACAGGTCTAAAAAGGTTGGGGAACACTGCTCTACAAAGCCGAAGTTAGCCGATTATGGCCGACAGTCTCTTTCTTAAGCTCGATGTGTATTACTTACCGCCGGGTATTGTACATAGTTACACAATACATTTGGCGGGCGTATTTTATCCAACTAACCAGTTCATTTTTGGATACATTGAATTGTATTGTATCCACGACAGATTCAAACAAAAAAAATATACATATTTTGTATCGGACGTATGCGTCACTTAAAATATTGACATTTGTTTTGTTGTTTATATGTATAAATTCCTGTTAAAATTTTGTAAAATATTTGTATGTGTATTTATACATGTATTTCTTGCATATTTGTATGTAAATTTCATGTTTGTTGGGGTCCGCGCTGTGTCGCGACCGTAACGCAAATGTGCCTTATGCACGGATATCGCGTGCCGGCCGGCCCATGCAGGCAAAAAAACCTTCGAAAATTGTGACACTTCGCAAGGCTAGACAGCATGCACGGGCGAAAACAGGTGCTTGCGATGAGCGATCAGCACATAAGAAGCGCAAAAAGTCGAAAATACATTCTCAGTTCACTCTGTCTACTGCCTTTTACTTGCAGCCATCTACTACCTGCCTTAGAGAAATCTCTTCTACCTTTCATCGATCTACGACTTTTCACCGTGAGCTGAATTCTCCGAGCATCGAGCAGCAGCCACCCACCTATTGCTACAGTTCTTTGTACCGGTGCCGTACATATATATTCATTTAAATTTAAGTAAAAAAACCATTAACACATTACTTATATCTATCAACGATGGTTAAATTAGAGGAAAGGGATTCGTTAAAGAATAAGGAAGGAAAGTAAACCGTAACAATCCGTAACAAGTCTTCTGTGGAATTTATCGCAAGATCTGGTATACCACAAGGATCTAATTTAGGTCCCTTGCTATTCCTCATATTAATAGACGACATTCAAAATTCCATAAGTCATTCGACATATTTATTGTTCATTGACGACTTGAAAATTTTCAAAAATATCAATTCACCTCACGACTGTGCACAGTTTCATCAAGACCTAGACTCCCTAGTCTTCTGAAGTGTGCAAAATAATCTTCTGTTCAACATTAATACATGTGTCTGTGTGAGACTTGAGAAGAGATTGCCACCTAGCAATAATCCCACCAGATTGTATTTGCAATAAAAGTGTTAAATAATAAATAAATAAATAACATTGTGGAGGTTAAAAGACATTGTAATTTGTTTTATCAAACACTATTTATTCCACTTTATGCAAAGGTATAACCCTACAAGCTTCAAGGCTTTCACCTCATCATCAGGAGAGGGAGTTACAAAAAGTGTTACAAATAAACAGTGTTTGATAAAACAAATTACAATACATACATATTAACTTACAACTAGATAACAATTCTTACTGTGTATGTAACAGTTTTTCAAATCTCTTTTAAACGTAAATTAAGATGTTGCACATTTGATTAATTTTGAAAGTTTCATTTCACAATGGCGCCGAACGAACTGCAAATGAAAATGTATCGGTATGCAAAGAAGTTTCTCATAGTCTGACGGTAGAATTTTTCTCAAAGACATGAAATAGAATGTGGATTGTTAATCGTGTTAATATTGTGTATTGCGACAGGACATCTCTCAGGACTACATAGATCAGGGCATCGCAAAAGGAGAACAGATGGGAGAGGCCCGCCGTTGCACGGGATGGTAACGGGTAACGGAGAGCCTTCCCTATAACGGGCGTTACACCCAGTCGTTTCCCGCCGGCGGGAAGCCGCGCGCTCAGCAAACGGCTGTTATCCGCCAAAATTCAGATACGGCTCAACGAAAAACACTTTTTTTTTCATTTCAAATATACTATTATAAGTTCTGAATTCATAGTCCGACCTTAATACTGAATATTAATTTCTAGCCTTAAAATTTCGTGATTTGTTTACGTTCGAAATTTTAAAATGAAACAATAAAACTACAGGAATAACTCATTTAACCTTTCCCTTCCGCCAGTTCCAGTGCTGTGTATTCAATACACATGTAAAAATGAGTGATTTAAAATCGCTAAAATAAGAATATTCATAGCCAATCGCTTAAATTAATTAAATTTGAAGTCAAAAGTGATATTAATTGAAATTTATTTGCTGAAAACATGAAAAAAAAACATCGGACGACGTTCACAAAACTAGCAAAACGACCACCTCGAACGAAAGCCTGCTGACTACTAAGTGAGAGAAGCGAGCGAACTGAGATTCTATTTCTTGTGTTCCCATATACCGAAGTAGAGTGAGAGTGAGACGTGAATAGCGTCGCTTCCTCACCCATAGTGGTTTTTAAAGAATGAATATACCTACGTCACACACTGGTACACGTTTGATTGTATTGGTGAATTTATTCCCGATTTTCACAAAATATCTCTGATGTGGCCGATAAGTGCTAATTATTATTAATATTATTTATTCATTCAATGCGTAAATGTATTACGAGGGAATACCTAAAATATGAACCCAGTTTTGATTATATTTATAGAGATATTAAAGTTTTTAGAAGCAATGTGTACTAGTTACACATCACAGGACAGGAAGGGTTAAAGAGATTGTAATTTGTTTAGTAACACACTGTTTATTCCACTTAACATATCGATATAATCTCACCCGTTGTAAGGTTTTTAAAAATTATTTAAAGTAAACAAAATATAGTATAGCAATAAATAATGGCTACTCAGAAAACCTGATTGATCCTCGAAAAAAAACATTTTTTTAAATAAAAATAACGAATGAGATGACATCTAAAACCATACCTATAAATTAAGCAAAGCTCTATTTATTAAAAATATAACAAACGAATGAACAAAAAAAGCTCCAAATCACATCAAACAAGTTTTCAACACTTATTTTGATTTTCAGGAATATCTTTTTGACAGGAAAGACAAAAATGGAATAATTAGCAACAGTGGTGTTTGTATAAGCTTTAATATGCAGACTGTAATCATTTCTATATAGGATATACAGGAAAATCTTTTAAAAAGTGACTTTGTGAAACCAAATTCGCTTTAATTAATTCTCTTATTTATTCTGATATAGCTACTCATTGTCACCGAGAAATTCATACATTTTCTATTTATTTATTTAACATTTTTATTGCAAATACAATATAGTGGGCTTATTGCAATCTCTTCCAACCAACCAGACAAAAGTAAATGAAGCAAGTTACATAGTCGCATAAATCATTCAAATGACTATCCATCCCCACGAAATCCATAAACATTTACGTGAGCACATTCCCACGAACCCCACAAAGACGGACAGCTACCCGAACATTATTTTTCATATAAAGTGAGATATCATCAATCAAAAGGAAAGGAATGGATGGGGGAGAGGAAAGGAAAAGAAAAATCAGGAATGAAACACGTTACTTTACTGACTAGAAATAAAGAGATTTTTCAGTCGCTTCTTAAAGCATGCCAAGGACGGAACGAGTCTTATATTGGCTTGTAACTGATTCCAGAGTCTCACTGCATGGACAGTAAAGGACGACGTAAAGAAAGAGGAGCGGTGAACTGGAAAGGCCAATAAACAATCTCTGTTTTAGCGTAGCGCTAATCCATGATTGGAAAGACGCTGAAAATTATGTCGATGATGCCAAACTCTTGCATATACATATAACATAAGTAACGGTAATCAGTATTAACGAGAAAAACACACAATTCTTGTATGTTAATAATTACGAAAATAAATAGGACAGATTAGAGGCCCTGAAAATATTCAAATCAGTGCATTGGGAGGAACATCTGGTAAATACGTGCATTACCAAGATATCGCCGCTGCTTGCTGAAGTTATTTCCTCCACCTACAATCGCTTATTCGAATTTTTACTGTTAGATGCGTATAAACATCGGTATCAGTTACATAATTCGTGTATACATAATTCAGTCTTGTATCGGTAGGATATATAAATAAAACCTTGAAATTGGTAGGGTTATACCGTTATATTAAATGGAATATTTGTTGACCTACAAGGATTGCCTGAAAATGCATTTCAGAATATCTGAGCCTTGAAATAGAATCCGGCGTGTCTTTCGATGACTTTTGAAAAACTTTACTGAACTGCTTTTTAATTGATTATTGCATTTTTTTCTAATTTATGTTTGTGATTTTTTCCCAGTGCTTAAAGAGATTAGTAAAGCTGTCTGATTCCGTCTTTAATATTTGTTTTCAAAGATTACACCTATTGACGGCCCCGTATTGTATTAGTAATATGTGATTTTGAACGATTTAGTACCTGTTTCTTTATGATTATTTTTGTTATAATTGTATAAATTTTTTAATTTTTTTTGTATATATTTTGTCCTAAATGTTTTGAGCTCTAACGACTGCCTCTTTTGTTTTTGCTACAAGTATTTTTGTTATAAGATATATTGTATCGTTTATTTACAATATGTTATATAATATAAATAAAAAAAAACAGTGTTTCTTGAATCTTCGAAAATACTATAGTTTCTCTTTGTGGTGCCATGTTTTATGTAAAAGGAAAAATAAGTAAAATAAAAAACTTATTTTATATTTTTGTGTTCACCACAGGTTTATTTTTGGGTTTACGACCGGTTTTGAAGACCACCGTCTTCATCGTCAGGTGAAGTTAAACTAAATTGCTAAAAATATATTTCCTGTACAAGTGTAAATAATATAAGAGGAATGAGGTAAGGGGAGAGAAGTGGGTAGAGGTGTGATACAATGGTAAATGGGGCGGAGAAAATGAAAATGAATCTTTAGGGCAGGTCAGGTCTGGATATCCAAGGGGGTGGATTTTAAATAGGAAACATATTAAGCAGAAGGCTATTGTGAAAATTGGGTTGGTTGTTTATGATATTTAGACTTAATTTTATACATTGTTTATACTCGAGAATTTCCAAATTGTCAAGTTGCAATCCCCTTCGACCTATGTGTAGAATCCGCAAATCACGAATGATTAGCGAACTCTGAAAAATTATTGTTATTCGGGTATCTTAAATGTTCTTTACGAGTTACACTTGTCTAGCAATTTAGTTTTTCTTCACCTGACGATGAAAACGGTGGTCTTCAAAACCGGTCGTAAACCCAAAAATAAACCTATGGTAAACACAAAAATATAAAATAAGTTTTTTATTTTACTTATTTTTCCTTTTACATAAAACAGTGTTTAACTAAACAAATAACAATCGATCAAGAAGCGAAACATTGAAATGACAGTAAAAATTAATCTACAATATGAGAAGCGAACATTTTGGAACGTTTTAACTCAACATGCTGAAACGGTTGTTTCAGCGGTGAATTCCTGAAAACCCTCTTGTGTTTTCTCAATCGGTCGGCATTTCAGTTGGTACGGCGACGTGACGCTAGACGAACGCGCGCGAGTTCATTTTTCCGTACACTCTTGCAATTTGCGATAGAAAATCTTGCGAAAAATTTTCAATTCACCGACGGCAAAAACGAAGATCGTTTGAAAAAAAATTATCATTTACGGGCAATATAGTATATTCTTGGAATTTCATTAATTCGTTTGATATTTTAACAGTTTCAAATTGTTTTTTTTATTTTTTTTATTTTTATTTGTCGTTTTCTAACAGTTTTAATAACAACCTCCGACCGGTGATTTTGAGATGTTTCAAAATGACACATGAAGCGATTTTAGTTTTTACCAATAATTTTCCTTGAATCTATTAGAAGTACGCGGTTTTTCTTTTTTAATTAGTATATCGTTGTTTTATTCCTTTTTTTTCTTGTGCAGTGAAATTTGTGATCTCCACTTTTCTTCCGCCTGCAAACCATATGTAGAAAGGTAAATAACACTCTTTTTTTTTCTGATTTCAGGATATTTTTTTATCATTAAAATATTTTTCTATTTCGAATTTTTATGACACGATTATGTAAATAATTAATATATTTCAAATAAATAAGTTTTAAGAATGCCTAAAGATATTAAAAATATCAAATAGCGTTTTATTCTATTTTACTTGTTTAACGATTTTTTCCTTAATGTGATAAACTGATGGTCGCGAGTTCGATCGCCACCAGCACTCGTTATTTTAAAAGGATTCCATCCTGATTTTCACGCGCCATTAACAGCTTTCTGGATGGTTGGAAGAGAATGCCACATAGCAACACATCAACTGTAAATATGTCCACATGAACAATGCTTAATTGTATTGCATTCAAATTTCATTGTATACAGCACAACCAGATTAATTGTCTTGTTGCAATGTTTTTCAACCAATTAGATATGTGTTTCACAGACCTGAAGTGGAAACAAGACTCGAATAATTTTAAAACAATTAAGGTACCAACGGGAACCGAACTAGCATCCCCGGGTTTGTGTATATCAATTTTGTTGAACCACCTGGTTAAACTATCCAGTACGCGAGTAAGTAACAATACTTGCATACGTCTAGTGCGTCTGAGTATTGTTTCCAGATAAATTATTTAATTAGACTGGACACCTTTTTTGTTATCACAAGGAATTGAATCCAGATCTTTCGGAAAGAAGTCAAGCGTCTTACTAACTAGGCCACAAATGTCATCAGTCAAGCGTATTGGATAGAAAACACCTTACATAGAACTGTCTTAGATAGAAAGGTATGGTAATCTGTTATTTGTGCCTACTCTTAAAGTTTGTGTATATACATAAATTTGATATTGTTTAAAATTTAAAATAGTTCCTAGCAAATAGTTTATAGAATACCTGTATTAAATAAAAATAATAATGTAAATTAGATCGAGGTGCATCGCCACGCGGTAAAGCACTGGACTTCCGTACAAAATATCGTTGGTTCGAACTCCGCGCTGTGCTACTCCCCTCGAACGACACAGGCACTTTATTCCGTCTAGTGTTCGGGGGTATAAGGATATCTATGACTTAGGTCATATCTATTCTGTAAAAAAAAAAAAGATTTAATTTTTTTAAAGGTGATTGCGACATTCAGGTAGTAAAACCTCCGAGGGCTCGTTGGTGCGAGTAAAACGCATTACTTCCATTTTGGAAGTTGTTTGTTCGATTGCCACTGATACCCATTTTTTTAAACGAGTTTTTGTGTGATTTGCGTTCTCTTATTTATTTATTTATTTATTTAACACTTTTATTGCAAATACAATCTGGCGGGCTTCTTGTCAGGCGGCAATTTATTCCAACCAACCAGACAAAAGTAGATGAAGCAAGTTACGTGGTCGCATAAATCATTCAAATGACTATCCATCCCCACGAAATCCATAAACATATACGTGAGCACATGCCCACGAACCCTACAAAGACGGACAATCACCCGAACATTCTTTTTCATATAAAGTGAGATATCATCAATCAAAAGGAAAGGAAGGGATGGTGGAGAGGAAATGAAAAGAAAAATCAAGAATGAAACACGGTATATTACTGACTAGAAATTAAGAGTTCAGTCGCTTCTTAAAGCATGCCAAGGTCGGAGGAGACATAAAAAGTTGACGATGTTATTCTTCTTCCCAGTGTCATGTCAGGTAACCCCAACGTTGACTATCACCTGAGAGTAGACATCTTCTCCCCGGCAGCCCGAAAAAGATCCCCAACGTTCCTTATACCAGTACAATCACGTATATTGCGGAGCCAGGATATTTGCCACCTGCCAACACCTTTTCGACCCTCTATTTTGCCCTGGATGATCAGGTGCAGTAATTTGTACTTTGCTGCTCTAAGTACAATACATGACCCAAATAGGACACCTTTCAGATTTTAATATTAGTCAGCAACTCTCTATCAACTTTGGCTCTTTAAAGAATCCTTGTATTGCTGACCATATCCGTCCAGGGTATCAGTAGCATTCTCCAATTTATCCACATTTCGAATGCTTCCAGTCGGTTCATACCACCAACTTTGAGGGTCCATGATTCCACTCCATGCAATAACACTGACCAAACGTAGCATTTGACTAACCGTTGTCGAAGTTTCAAGTTTATATTATCATCGCAGAATACGCCTCCCATTTTATTATTGTAAAAGCCGCACGAGATGATTCAATTCTGCACTTGACTTCTGAATATTCATCTCTTGTATTTCTCTCATATTCTTCTTCTTCCCAGTATCATGTCAGTTCCCCCCAACGTTGTTTATCACCTGAGAGTAGACATCTTGTCCCCGGCAGCCCAAAAAAGATCCCCAACGATCCTTATACCAGTCCAATCACGCATATTGCGGAGCCAGGAGATTTGCCTTCTGCCAACACCTCTTCGACCCTCTACGAGTATTTTGCCTTGGATGACGATATTATAGAGGTCGCAAAAAAACTCAAGTGCAAGTGGGGTGGACACGTCGATCGAGCAACAGACCATCCCTGGAGGTATGAAATAATCCAGTTGTGCCCAATAAGTACCACCAGACTTCTAAGAAGACCGAAGTCAAGGAAACAGCGATGAAAATAAATACATAAATCAATTCTCCTTTTGATGCTGCATAAAAACATACATCTTTTTATTAAACTGTTTCAATATAATACCAGTAGACACTTTTATAATATTCTTTTTTGCTTCTTTAATTATCCCTTCCTTCCCTGTGATGTGTAACTAGTACACGTTGCTTCTAAATTTTTTTATATATCTATAAATATAATAAATACTGGGTTCAGATTTTAGGTATTCCTCCGTAATACGTTTACGCATTGAATGAAAAAATAATATTAATAATAATTAGCACTTATCGGCCACATCAGAAATATTTTGTGAAAATCGGGAATAAATTCAACAATACAATCAAATGTGTGCCAGTGAGTGACGTAGGTATATTCATCCTAAAAAACCGCTATGGGTGAGGAAGCGACGCTATTCACGTCTCACTTTCACTCTTCTTCGGTATATAGGAAAGCAAGAAATAGAATCTCAGTTCGCTCGCTTCTCTCGCTTCAGTAGCTTTCGGGCATCCATTTGAGGTGGTCGCTTTGCCCGTTTTGTGAACTTCGATGTTTTTTTCATATTTTCAGCAATTAAATTTAAATTATTATCACTTTTGACTTCAAATTTAATTAGTTTAAGCGATTGGCTATGAATATTCTTATTTTTCCAATTTTAAAACGCAAATTTTTACATGTGTATTGAATACACAGCACCAGAAGGCGCGGATGTTTTTAGCACAGGAAGGCAAAGGTTGAATAGCATTTTGATGCAAGGTTATTATAAAATTATATAACGAAATATTTTTTCATCACTTTTAGTTGTTAATAGCTTTCTGTTTGCTTGGGAGTTTGCCACATAGGAATACATCTTCAAGGTTTTACTATATACAGAGAAAATGGAATGATTCTATTAAATTCGTGAGAATGCTTGTTAGAATTGAAGAGTTTTCTTAAATAATTATTATATATTTACTTTTATATATTCCTTAAATATTTTCTTAAATATATATTACATTTGAAGGTTTACGGTAGTTAACGGTAGGACACTACCTGTGTTGTACGGTAATTATGTAGGACACTACCTGTATAGTACGGTAGTTAGGTAGGACACTAACTGTATAGTACGGCAATTAGGTAGGACACTACCTGTATATTACGGTAATTAGGTAGGACACTACCTGTATAGTACGGTAGTTAGGTAGGACACTACCTGTATAGTACGGTAGTTAGGTAGGACACTACCTGTATAGTACGGCAATTAGGTAGGACACTACCTGTATATTACGGTAATTAGGTAGGACACTACCTGTATAGTACGGTAGTTAGGTAGGACACTACCTGTATAGTACAGCAATTAGGTAGGACACTACCTGTATATTACGGTAATTAGGTAGGACACTACCTGTGTAGTACGGTAGTTAGGTAGGACACTACCTGTGTAGTACGGTAGTTAGGTAGGACACTACCTGTATAGTACAGAAGTTAGGTAGGACACTACCTGTATAGTAAGGTAATTAGGTAGGACACTACCTGTATAGTACGGTAGTTAGGTAGGACACCACCTGTATAATACGGTTGTTAGGTATGACACTAACTGTATAGTACGGTAGTTAGGTAGGACACTACCTGTGTAGTACGGTAGTTAGGTAGGACACTACCTGTATAGTACGGTAGTTAGGTAGGACACTACCTGTATAGTACAGAAGTTAGGTAGGACACTACCTGTATAGTAAGGTAATTAGGTAGGACACTACCTGTATAGTACGGTAGTTAGGTAGGACACCACCTGTATAGTACGGTAGTTAGGTATGACACTAACTGTATAGTACGGTAGTTAGTTAGGACACTACCTGTGTAGTACGGTAGTTAGGTAGGACACTACCTGTATAGTACGGTTGTTAGGTATGACACTAACTGTATAGTACGGTAGTTAGGTAGGACACTACCTGTGTAGTACGGTAGTTAGGTAGGACACTACCTGTGTAGTACGGTAGTTAGGTAGGACACTACCTGTATAGTACAGAAGTTAGGTAGGACACTACCTGTATAGTAAGGTAATTAGGTAGGACACTACCTGTATAGTACGGTAGTTAGGTAGGACACCACCTGTATAGTACGGTAGTTAGGTATGACACTAACTGTATAGTACGGTAGTTAGGTAGGACACTACCTGTATAGTACGGTAGTTAGGTAGGACACTACTTGTATAGTACGGTAGTTAAGTAGGACACTTCGTGTATAGTACGGTAGTTAGCTATACTCGCAAATTTTTAGACTCCTGTCTTTTTTCAGATTTATTTATTATTCATTTTCCCTTGGTCAGTTTTCTGTATTTATTTATTTAACACTTAATTATAAAAAAAATCTAGTGAGCATATTGCCAGGCGGCAATCTTTGCCAACCAACTATATAAAAGTAAAAAAAGCAAGTTATGACTACTTATCTCCACGAAATATCCCACAAAGACGGACAACTACCCAAACATTCATTTTCATATAAAGTGAGATATCATCAATCAAAAGGAAAGGAAGGGATGGTGGAGAGGAAAGGAAAAGAAAAATCAGGAATGAAACACGTTATTTTATTGACTAGAAATTAAGAGTTTTTTCAGTTGCTTTTTAAAACACGCCAATGACGGAGCGAGTCTAACATTGGTTTGTAACTGGTTCCAGAATCTCACTGCATAGACAGTAAATGACGACGTTATCAAATACGAAATGTGAATTGATTAGGCCAATAAACAATCTCTATTTGAGCGTAGCGCAGGAACATGATCGAAAAAAAAACGCTGACAATTTTCAGCAAGATTAGAAGGGGTGACGGAACAGTTAAAGGATATTATACAATAGATATGGTATGTGAATTTGACATCTATTTCTCACGTTCAACCAGTTAAGCGCCTTCTGGTATGAAGTGATATGATTCACATACTCGTATGTTAATCTTTTTAAAACATACTCGTATGTTTTTTATGTAGATATTGAGATTAACTAAATTTATGTAGATATGAAGATAAACTAAATTTATGTAGATAAATTAATTGTGTGTAGATATGGAGACCAACTAAATTTATGTAGATATGGAGATAAACTAAATTTATCTAGATATGGAGATAAACTAAATTTATGTATATATGGAGATTAACTAAATTTATGTAGATATGGAGATAAACTAAATGTATGTACATATGGAGATTAACCAAATTTATGTAGATATGAAGATAAACTAAATTTATGTAGATAAACTAATTTTTTGTAGATATGGAGACAAACTAAATTTATCTAGATATGGATATAAACTAAATTTATGTACATATGGAGATAAACTAAATTTATGTACGTATGGAGATAAACTGAATTTATGTAGATAAACTAAATTTATCTAGATATGGAGATAAACTCAATTTATGTATATATGGAGATAAACTAAATAAGGTGTAGATATGGAGATAAACTAAATTTATGTACATATGGAGCTAAACTAAATGTATGCAACAATAGTGGGTCCGAGTCTCGAGTTTACTCTATATAAAGAGCCTTTTTATATTATTATTGCTATTGTCCAACCTATTAAATTTACCCGATAAAACTATTTACCTGAAATCGAAGCCTCTCTTCCAACCCTTTAGAATTAAAACTAAAATTTCACATTTGTGTATATTCCCGCTCACTAGGGTATAATCGGGAATAAAATCGTAGCCTGTCTTGCAAAAGACGCAACAGTATCCGGTTCCTTCCCCTTAAACTATATAACCTTTATCAAGGATATCATATACGAAACCTAAAAACCGTGTATCAAATAGTTGGCAAAAGGCTTTGGCGCTCTTTGGTAGCAAGAAGGGCGCTGCCTTCAGGAATATCTATGTCCAAATACTTACTTAACCTTGGTTCAATAAAAAAAATCTGTCAAACGAATTGTGTCTGTCATATGCAGGATAAGAGAAGGTCACTGTCTTATAGGAAGCTATTTTTATTAATCCATATAAAATAAAGTCCTATACGCTGGATGTATCCTAGCTGGTAGATAGGTGAGAAGACCCTCGAGTATTCTTTGTTTTCTTTGTGAGTCCTTAACCCTTCCTGTCCTATGATGTGTAACTAGTATACATTGCTTCTAAAAACTTTAATATCTCTATAAATATAATAAATACTGGGCTCAGATTTTATGCATTCCTCCGTAATACAATACATTTACGCATTGAATGAAAATATAATATAATAATTAGCACTTATCGGCCACATCAGAGATATTTTGTGAAAATCGGGAATAAATTCACCAATACAATCAAACGTGTGCCAGTGTGTGACGTAGGTATATTCAGTGTTAAAAACCGCTATGGGAAGGGACGCTATTCATGTCTCACTTTCACTCTACTTCGGTATATGGGAACGCAAGTAATAGAACCTCATTTCGCTCGCTCTAGTAGCTTTTGGGCATCCGTTTGAGGTGGTCTCTTCGCCCGTTTTGTGAAAGTCGGCCGATATATATTTTTTCATGTTTTCAGCAATTGAATTTCAATTAATATCACTTTTGACTTCAAATTTAATTAATTTAAGCGATTGCCTATGAATATTCTTATTTTTTCAATTTTAAATCGCTCATTTTTACATGTGTATTGAATACATATCACCGGAACGGGCGGATTTTTTTTTGCACAGGAAGTGAAAGGTTAAGGCGGATTTGTGTTCACGAAGTCTCTTTTCAAAAGATTTTCCTGTCTTTCATATAAAGAAGTTATCGCAGTCAGCACATAGAAGGTTATGCACACCACTGTTGCTAAGTACACCGTTTTTTTCTTTCCCATTAAAGCAGGCCTGGCCAACCCGAATTGCCCCACGGCCACAATCACTTGTCGAACGTTGATTTTTGTTGCTTTCACTCAAAACATGTGGAACCCAAGCGCCGAACTTCTGGACTTTTACCATTGATTTAAGATGGCGGTATACAGTCATGTGACTACAATTCATCTGCTCAGCCAATTCTACTGTGGTTTGAAGAGGATCTTCTTAAATAATATGGTTTAAGCGGTCCTCATCGAAGTCCACTAGTCATCTGGAACGCTCCATGTCTTTCAGGTCGAAATTACCGTCTTTGAAATGCAAAAACCATCGACGAGCTGTCCTTTCATTCATATCATCTTCACCGTAAACTTCGCAAATATCGCGAGCAGCTTTGGCAGCTTTATTCCCTCGATTGAACGCGAACGGAGGTGTCGAAAATGCTCATTTTCGTCTACTTGACATTCCATTTTGAAGGTTTGTAACCAAATAAAATAATATATGTAACGTTAAAGCAAACACAATATTTTGTAGAGCAGAATATTTTCGTTTGAATAATGTATAACCTTTACCATTTTATTTTACTTTTGGTGCTCATTTTTAAATTAGGCAAAAACGGACACAACTTATGTTAACACTGTCTCAATAATTTGTCTTATATGACCGCGAGCCGCACATGAAGGCGCCGCGGGCCGTGGGTTGGCCAGTCCTGCATTAAATAGAAAATTCCCGTGATTAAAATTAGTGTAAAAGCTGGCTTGACGTGACTTGGGTTATTTTGTTATTTCCTGTTTTTTTAATAAATAAACCTTAATAATAATTCATTTATATATTTTTTTAAGTAACACTCACCGGAAATAAATAATTTAATACACATACTATACATCAGATACTTTCACTTCACGTACAGTTCAGCCATGTTAAGGGATATTGAAAATGTTGAAATTTATTTTGGGTCAATTTCGTTTATTAATTATTTTATCAAACTCAGTTAAAATTTATAGTGCTTTTGAATACAGAAATTTAAGATTTTAAAGTAAAATTAAAATTATTTTAAGTTAGAGAGCATACTCTCCCTAAGGGCGCCATAACTCAGGGGTTTCAAGCCCACCATAATTGACAGTCTATTTCAAAATAAATATATAAAGTTGAGTTTAACCTTTGCCCTCCTGTACTAAAAAAATCCACCCGTTCCGGTGTTATGCATTCAATACACATGTAAAAATGAGCGATTTAAAATTGAAAAAATAAGAATATTCATAGCCAATCGCTTAAATTAATTAAATTTGAAGTCAAAAGTGATAATAATTGATAAAAACATGAAAAAAAAATATATCGGCCAACCTCAAATGGATCCCCCAAATCTACTGAAGCGAGAGGAGCGAGAGAACTGAGATTCTATTTCTTGCTTTCCCATATACCGAAGTAGAGTGAGAGTGAAACGTGAATAGCGTCGCTTCCTCACCCATAGCGGTTTTTTAGAATGAATATACCTACGTCACACACTGGTACACGTTTGATTGTATTGGTGAATTTATTCCAGATTTTCACAAAATATCTCGGATGTGGCCGATAAGTGCTTTTTATTATAAATATTATTTTTTTATTCAATGCGTAAATGTATTACGGAGGAATACCTAAAATCTGAACCCAGTATTTGTTATATTAATAGAGATATTAAAGTTTTTAGAAACAATGTGTACTATTATAGTTACACATCACAGGGAGGGAAGGGTTTAAATGAGATAAGAACAAATAAATGTCGAAGAATGACGATAAAAATGGATAAATGCTAATTTCAGTAACAATGTTAGTTTTGTATAATATTTGGAAAATGGAAAACTAGGGAAAAACTCGCAACGTTACACCGAGGGGAGTTATAACAAAGACGCTGTTTAAATTCTTATATGACGCACAATGCTTTTTCTTTGGAAAATATTATTTTTATCTTTTATTATAGACGTAGAATTGAAAAAAATACTGAAAAAAATGCTGAAAAAATACTGAAAAATTTGCTGAAAAAAATACTGACAAAAATACCGGAAAAAATACTGAAAAAAAACTGTATAAATCCTATAAAAAAGCGTAGACTTCTTCTTTCGCATGTATCCTGTATACCAGAAGGCATTAAACTGGTTGAACCTGAGGAATATACGCCCAATTTACATACGGTCTCTATTGTATAACATCCTTAACTGTCCTGCCCCTCCCTCTTATCTCGCCGAAAATTTTCAGCGTCTTTCCGATCATGGATTAGCGTTACGCTCAAACAGATATTGTTTATTGGCCTTTCCAGTTCACCGCTCTTCTTTATTTACGTTATCCTTTACTGTCCATGCAGTGAGACTCTGGAATCAGGTACAAACCAATGTCAGACTCGCTCCGTCCTTGGCGTGCTTTAAGAAATGACTGAAAAACTCTTAATTTCTAGTCAGTAATATAACGTGCTTCATTCCTGATTTTTATTTTCCTTTCCTCTTCACCACCCCTTCCTTTTCTTTTGATTGATGATATCTCACTTTATATAAAACATAATGTTCGGGTGATTGTCCGTCTTTGTAGGGTTCGTGGACATATGCTCACGTATGTGTTTATGGACTTTGTGGGGATGGATAGTCATTTGAATATTTTTTGCGACCACGTAACTTGCTTAATTTACTTTGTCTGATTGGTTGGAAGAGATTGCCACCTATCAATAAGCTCCCAGATTGTATTATATTTGCAATAAAAGTGTTTAATAAATAAATAAATAAGGTTATCGAGAAATCTAAGTCATGTATCTTTTGGTCGCCATTTAAACTTAAACCATTCGCTTGTTTACTTCAAATTTTCTTCTCATATTATTGTAAATATTCATTTAGTCGTATATAAAACATAATGTTCGGGTGATTGTCCGTCTTTGTGGGGTTCGTGGACATATGCTCACGTATGTGTTCATGGATTTCGTGGGGATAGATAGTTATTTGAATGTTTTTTGCGACCACGTAACTTGCTTCATTTACTTTAGTCTGGATGGTTGAAGCCGGACTTATTTTTAAAAAGCATACCATTCTTTTTTCACTTAAGGCCTCTTTAACATATTTCTGGTAAGTTGGAAGATATTGCCAAATGGTAGTAAACATGTACTGTATACAACAAAAGTGTAACACGACACAATTATAACTCATTTTTGCATAAAATTCATATGCTATATAATTTGTGCTTTAGATGACAACATGCTGCAACAAGCTTTTTGTGAAACAAATTGATGATGAGTTAATCCATTACAACCCTATCCACTTGCTCAATGTTACTTATGTGATTTCTTACAATTAATTATTCTTTTTTAGCCAAACAGTCAATTCAAACAAAAAAAATTGTTTCCGAAATTATTGTCGATAGCAATTGTCATTATTAATGCATTTGTGAACTAAATTTATAATTGCCTCTTCTTTATACATGATTAAATTATTACTGTTATGTACTCAAAATCCTGTCGCAATAACAACCACACTCCGATCGACTGTCTAAATGGTTTTCCATCCTTTATCTATATTGAATTCGGCACGCCATTGTATGGCATGGGAGCCAAATAAGCATTGATTTTAATACGTTTGGAAAATTATAAATTATCACGTCCAAGGGATGTGGTAATTTGATTGACACTATCTTAAATGGTATGGTTTATCAAAATTCAGGAATTACCACAGCATTTTATTGTATTTTTACTTAGTATCCAATTTAAAATCAGAGGATTATAGTTAGACCCATTTTGATAATTATATAAAATTCAACTAATCCAAAAAATGTTTCTAATACTCATTATTGTTTTAGCTATTTTATATAAATTTTACAATTAAAAACATATACTCCTTACTTTAGATACATTGGAAACATATATTGCCTGGGCTCCGTAAAACAATAGTCTGAAATTTTCAGTCAAATTAGTAGAGCACTTATCAATTACGATACAAAATATACTGGTTTGCTATTCAAAATGTTTGCATGTATAAAAAGTAATTAAATTTAAATAACTGTATTTATTACATAATTGGGTAAATGAGTATCAGTCAAAAGTTAATTAACTAAGCAATTAAAAATTTTGTACATTTCAAAAATATTTGATAATAATTTTATATCTCTTGAACCTTGAATTTATGACAAATGTATTCAAACTTAACATTTATTATTTTTTTGTTAAATATATCCATTTTTCCAGGTTAGTGCGTCACAGTTCTTTTTTTTTTTTAATAGATAATCACCCAAAAGTGTTTCCAGCCATTGCTCAATGTAGAGTTGTTAACGTGTGGCAAAATTGATGAAGTCATAAAAAGTGTTTCCAGCCATTGCTCAATGTAGAGTTGTTAACGTGTGGCAAAATTGACGAAGTCATAAAAAGTGTTTCCAGCCATTGCTCAATGTAGAGTTGTTAACGTGTGGCAAAATTGATGAAGTCATAAAAAGTGTTTCCAGCCATTTCTCAATGTAGAGTTGTTAACGTGTGGCAAAATTGATGAAGTCATAAAAAGTGTTTCCAGCCATTGCTCAATGTAGAGTTGTTAACGTGTGGCAAAATTGATGAAGTCATAAAAAGTGTTTCCAGCCATTGCTCAATGTAGAGTTGTTAACGTGTGGCAAAATTGATGAACTCATAAAAAGTGTTTCCAGCCATTGCTCAATGTAGAGTTGTTAACGTGTGGCAAAATTGATGAAGTCATAAAAAGTGTTTCCAGCCATTGCTCAATGTAGAGTTGTTAACGTGTGGCAAAATTGATGAAGTCATAAAAAACTTGAGAAATCTTCAATTAACTTTAATGCTCATTAATTACATTTAGTGATCTTCTATATTAATAATACTTTTGATTTTTTTTAAATGCACTTAAATAAAGGAATATTATTGTATTTTTTTGTCTCCAAATTTGATAATTCCTGGAAATAAAATTCCAGTAAATCATTATGAAGTGTTTCCTCTTGACTACCTAAGATTAAATCATTATACAATTAAACTGCGAGCAGATATGCATCTTTTCATTAAACTGTGAGCAGATATGCATCTTTTCATTAAATTGTGAGCAGATATGCATCTTTTCATTAAACTGTGAGCAGATATGCATCTTTTCATTAAACTGTGAGCAGATATGCATCTTTTCATTTAACTGTGAGCAGATATGCATCTTTTCATTAAACTGTGAGCAGATATGCATCTTTTCATTTATATATTTCTGACAAAAAAATATTTTTTAGGGTTTTCTAAATAAGTTTTTCAGTTTTCTTTACTACATTTTGTTTTTCGTATTCTTGAAAAAATAAAGTTTTAAATTTTATTTGTTTTATTTTAGATATATATTGGTTTAGAAATATTTAACACATACTCGTAAAGAAATATTTATCGGGTGTCATAGCAAAACAAGTGTTCGTTTTTATTAGGTTTTATCTTGTTGCAAATTAACAGGTCTGCGATTAAAATTAATATATTTCATCATATTTTTCATGCAATACATAGATTTTATTTTTGTAATTTGTTTTATCAAATACTGTTTATTCCAGTTTATGTGGAATAAACAGTATTTGATAGAACAAAATTACAAATGTCTTTAAACATCTACAATGGTTAACGCCCTTAACTATATATATATATATATATATATATATATATATATATATATATATATATATATATATATATATATATATAAATATATATATATATATATATATATATATATATATATATATATATATATATATATATATATATATATATATATATATATATATATATATATATATATATATATATATATATATATATATATATATATATATATATATATATATATATATATATATATATATATATATATATATATATATATATATATATATATATATATATATATATATATATATATATATATATATATATATATATATATAATATATATATATATATATATATATAATATATATATATATATATATATATATATATATATATATATATATATATATATATATATATATATATATATTATATATATATATATATATATATATTGGGTGTACAAATAAGTCACCGCCGTTTGACAAAAGTTGGCGCCACCAGTAAGTTATGGTTAAAATTGTCAGATGTAAAATGTCATTATCGTAAGGTTGGACATCTGTCAACAACATGACCCTTGAAATATTAGTGAATTTTTATCAGTATAACATATTTTTTTGTGTTGGAAAATGTCAAGTTTTGAGCCGAATAAGCGTCATTTGCGGGAACTTTTGATTTACTTCTTCAATTTGAAGAAATCTGCAGCTGAGGCGCATCGATTGCTTGTAGAAGCATATGGTGAGGCTGCCTTAAGTGAGAAAAGTTGTCGTGAATGGTTTCAAAAGTTTAAGAACGGTGAATTTGACATCGAAGAACAAAGAACGTAGCGGAAGGCCGAAAGTGTACGAAGACGCGGAATTGGAAGTATTATTGGATCAAAGATTCGTGCCAAACGCAAGAAGAAACTTGCACTTTACATTAGGAGTGACTCAACAAGCAATTTCACATGGGTTGAAATCATTGGGAATGATTCAAAAACAAAGAAATTGGGATTCATATGAACTGACACGGAGAAACTTTGAATGCCCAATTTTCCACATGTGAAATGCTGCTTGCCAGGCATAAACGAAAGGGTTTTCTGCACCATATAGTCACTGGTGATGAAAAATGCATCCATTATGATAATCCAAAAAGGAAGAAATCATGGGGATCCCCTGGTCATGCTTCAACATCTACGGCTAAGCCAAATATTCATGGAAAAAAACTCTTGTTGTGTATTTGGTGGGATCAGCTTGGTGTCGTGTATTATGAGTTGCTCAAACCGAACGAAACCATTGCTGGGCTGTCTACCGAACATAATTGATGAGATTGAGTCGAGCACTCGAGGAAAAGCGCGGCCCACTACTACGCCAGACACGACAAAATTATTCTCCTGCATGATAATGCTAGTCCACATGTTGCGGCAAACCGGTCAAAACCTATTTGGAAACACTCAATTGAGAAGCTTTACCCCACCCGCTGTATTCACCAGACATTGCTCCTTCTGATTTTCACTTGTTTTGATCGATGACGCATGGCCTGTCTGAGCAGCACTTCACATCATATGAAGATACCAAAAATTGAGTCGATTCGTGGATAGCCTCAAAAGATGATGATGATGACTGACGCGGTATTCGCATGCTGACAGAAAGATGGGGAAAAGTAGTGGCAAGCG
Organism: Odontocerum albicorne; assembly: GCA_949825065.1. Lineage (NCBI taxonomy): Eukaryota > Metazoa > Arthropoda > Insecta > Trichoptera > Odontoceridae > Odontocerum > Odontocerum albicorne. The sequence goes on from OX463865.1 coordinate 1,520,300, forward strand.
ATGGGTACTTACTTCGAATAAAACATGAGGTTCCGTTCTTTCACAATAAATGCCCATTTTTTTTATAAAAAACGGCGGAAACTTATTTGTACACCTAATATATATATATATATATATATATAT